>OMLM01009802.1:6324-31444 GCA_900302695.1 Helostoma temminkii | reverse complement strand
ACAGAAGTTCTCAGATGACAGTGCCATTGTTGGCTGTGTATCGGGGGGGACGAGCAGGAGTACAGGGGGGTCATCTCTGACTTTGTGGGCTGGTGTGAAAATAACCACCTGATACTAAACACCAGCAAGACAAAGGAGCTGGTTCTTGATTCAGGAGGTCCCCTCCATCACACTCACCGGTGAACATTCAGGGCTCAGACATTGAGACTGTGGACACATTTAAATACCTGGGTGTTAACCTTAACAACAAACTGGACTGGACTAGCAACACGGACGCTCTGTACAAGAAGGGCCAGAGTCGCCTTCACCTGCTGAGGAGACTGAGGTCTTTTGGTGTGTGCAGACAGCTGCTAAGGACTTTTTATGACACTGTGGTGGCCTCAGTAGTCCTTTATGGAGTTGTGTGCTGGGCAGGGGGCAGTACAGGCAGAGACAGGAAGAGACTTAACAAACTGGTTAAGAAGGCCGGCTCTGTCCTGGGCTGCACACTGGAGTCCATCGAGGAGGTGGCGGACAGGAGGATGTTGGCTAAGCTAACATCCATCATGGATAACCCCTCCCACCCCCTGCAGCAAACTGTAGAGGCTCTGACCAGCTCCTTCAGCACAAGACTGTTACACCCACAGTGCAAGAAGGAGCGCAGGTCATTCCTCCCCACAGCCATCAGACTATACAACACAGTACTACACTAGTACTACTGGTTGTACTATTTGGTGTCACTTTGCTGCTGCAGACAAAAAAATTTCCCCATCGTGGGATAAATAAAGTTTTATCTTATCTTATCTTATTTGTTCTTCCCTTAGAAACACTACGTGTGTAGAAATGTTTTTATTTTGACACAAAGTAACTTTTTTGCTCTTAGGTGTTCATACAGTATAAATTCTGATTTAAAGCAGTCTAACATGCAAAAGTGGGAACTAGAATTAAATGGAGAGTTTGTTTATCTTGACTAAGTTAAGTCTTTGGTACCAAAAAGTGTAAAAACTATATCACAGTATGGGAATACTCATTTTTTGGTCACCTGAATGTGAAATTAATTAGAGTAATGTTCTGCCAGATGGCAATGGCAACAATCTCACATTAATTTCTTTGTGTTGACCAACATAAAGGAAAAGAGAGAGAGAATAAGATCAACAAAGAGAATATCCAGACACAGAAAATGCTTATTTTATTACATATTAGTTTCAGGGTACAAATCAATAGAAACTAAATATTTTACAACTTCTCAAAAAACCAATTCAATATATTGGTCATGCTTTTTATGTTAATATACAATAGAAAAGAGTACAATGAGGCTACAAAGCTGAGTAGAGGGATATACTGTTACAGGTCACCGTATGGGAGATACAGCCAGAGTCAGTGCACAGATGGTGATGTTTGGTGGGACCACTGGACAGGCTGCTTGTGTGACACCCTGAATGCCTTTAATGTATTATTAATTGCTAAATAAAAATGCACTACTGCTACTTGTGCTTTGAGTGTTAGTAAATGGTGTTTTACCTCTTTCCCTTTTGTATCTCCATTTTCTATCCATTCCACTGTGACACTCTCATTGTCGTCATTCAGTGAGGTCACCATTGCTTGATGTATGCGTCCTGTGAAAGTATTACAGAGAGAGGAAACACAAACAACGGATTGGCAAAATACTACTAAAAAGTAAAAGCAGTGCTTACCAAAGCCCACTTGATAAGAAGGTACATAAGTCATCAGCGTTTAAATACAAAATTGACCAAATGGTAGAAATATGTTTTAATTGTCTGTGTGTGTAAGGGCCATTCAGTATTTGCATTCTCAAGTCCAATAACAAGGACAACTCAATATACGAGTGCATCTCTACAACATATCCTTTTTACAATTTGATTTAAAAACTCAAACTCACTCATTACATGTAAGATGTGTTAAATTTGATGTTTATGGCTTACTGTGTTTTTATGATTGTGACTTATTGCTCATGAATAAAAAAATCCAGCATGAGAATATTCCCACTATAAATACCATGCATCTCTCTGTCTAGCTCCTACCACATGGAAGACTGCTGACTTGAAAGTTGTACAGAAGAGTATCATCAACACCCTCCACAAGGAGGATAAGACACAGAAGGTCAGTGCTGAAAGCAATGGCTGTTTGCAGAGTGCTGTATCAAACCATATTCATGGGAAACTGAATGCTAGGAAAAGGTGCACAAGTTACAGAGACGGGGAGCCTTTAGAATATTATCATGCAAAGCTGATTTTAAAAGCTGGGAGAGCTTCACAAGGAGTGGAGTGGCTGGAGTCAGCACATCCAGCGTCACTACACAAAGCAGTCTTTAGGAAATGGGCTAAAATTGTTGCATTGCTGGTATCAAAGCACTCCTGAACCAGAGACATTATCAGAAGCATATTTATATTTAGCCACTTTATCGAAAGCGATTTAACACTGTGGGGTTTTGGTGTCTTGTTCAAGGACACCTCAGCAGAACTGGAGATGGAACCACTAACCCATAGGTTGGCAGACAACTACATACCACATATTACCGAGGCTATGGGCAAAAACCTGCATCATTTCTCAATGGTCTACAGTCCTTTGAGATGAAATAAAATTTTGCATGTTATTCCCTGAGAGAAAGTCCCAGTTTAGGGGAGGGGTGTCACAGACTCCAAGTTGCTTGAAGTCCAGCGTCACGTTTCAACATTAAGTGATGCCATGTCATCTGCTGGAGTTAGTCCGCTGTGTTTTATCAAGTCCAAGGTCAATGTAGCCATCTACCAAGAGAGTTTAGAGCACCTTATGCTTCTGTCTGCTGACAAGCTTTATGGAGATAAAGCTTGTCAGCACCTGCCCACAGTACTGTAGTTGACAGGTCAACCTGCTGTCAGCAGGAATATGGGAAACACCCGACCCACCAATACAGACAAGATGAAAGCTGTTGTCAAAGTAATCTGGCCTTCAGTGCCTCCACAACAGTGTCACAGGCTAATCGCCTCCATGCCACATGGACTGATGCAGTAATTCAGGCTGAAGGAGCCACAACCAAGTATTAAATGCATGAACACACTTTTCTGAAGTAAGACATTTTTGTATTGTAAGTATGTATGTTTTGAGCTTAGGAAATATTATCTAATCATCAAAATGAACACAAAAAGGCTTGAAATATGTCATTTCAGATACAATGAATGTAGAATACGAGTTTCACTTTTAAAAAAATCATGAAAATATGACATTTTTTGAGACAAAATAGTATCCATCTACTGTAAATACGTGCAATTTTTATTCCCCCTTTTTCTCTGACACACACAAAGGTTCACATTAAATTGATTTAATTAATAAAC
Source organism: Helostoma temminkii (assembly GCA_900302695.1). Classification (NCBI taxonomy): domain Eukaryota; kingdom Metazoa; phylum Chordata; class Actinopteri; order Anabantiformes; family Helostomatidae; genus Helostoma; species Helostoma temminkii. Next base: position 28,133 of record OMLM01009802.1, on the reverse strand, counting down.
TCCTTAAGGTATTCCTAGAGTCATTTTTTACAAAGGCCTGCTAGTTTCGTGAGTTCTATAGCGTTGTGAAAGTAAAAAAGTTTTTGTTTGGAGATGCAGCAAAGACGAAGAGCCTGAAACCGTTTTGGATACTGGACTGAACAATAATTATTTTGTCACACTGTGTGTACTGTATTTTCAATAGTGTGTCAGTATACTTTTCTGGCAGTGATTCAATATTATGTTTGATCAGATTCCATCAGTGTAAAGATTAAATCTTAACACTTCACTAAAAAAAGATAAGACCAACTCTGTACATCACAGTGATGGATGACACCGTCCTAAATCAATTCCTGTGCTCACAGAAACAGAGCACTTCATTTATTACTATTATTGATATTTTATCAAAAACATAAGGAGCAATTTGGTTCCTTTGAATACCAAATGAAAGCAAAGTAATATGCTGAGGCAAATCTGACCGTGGAGGTTTGATAATGACCTGTTACAGAGAAATCACCAATAATAGAAACAAGCTCAGCTGCTGCGAGCCCGTATGCCTTTCTCTGCCTCTCTTTTAGTGAAATAATACCAGCTGTGAGGGGCATACTCAGCCCTCCCATTTTTGTCTATGTGAATCTGAATTCCCAGCACAATCCAGGAAAACACCATGTTCCTACATCCATTATTTAGTGACATACAGAGAGCTAGTGAGCAAAGATGCTTTTAGTGTTCTCAGCTGCTAAACATTTGACAAATTCACCTTAGAAAAGCTTTACATAGGTACAACACACTAAAAAAAGTTGAGAAAAAAAACTCTTACAATATCGAACCTCTGATATATGAGTGTGCGTGTCTTATTAACCTCTTTAGAAAATCTTTGTGAAAGGTTAAGTGAAAGGTGAAACTGTAAATAAAAGGTTGGTTCAAAAATCAACACTTGTGCTGCCTTTGAACACCATCTACTTAAAGAGGCATAATTTAGTTTGAAATCTATGCAAAAGCTCAGCTCACATCAACACATTAAAAAAGCATTAGGCTACCAGAAGCTGCCAAAGCAGCTCCAATGGACCTTGGCATTAATTTTCCAAGTCTCTGTAACTACTGGTGAGATCATTCTTCCAACAGAGATTCCCTCATTTAATGTTGGTTGTGGGGTTCGACTTAGTAGAGCTCTGGTGTCTGTGAATGTGAAGCCTTGGTCCTATGATTCACATCATTTCCATACTTAAATTATTCACTTAACCCCATCCCCTCATATGAAGTCATCTGATTTGCTATGTTGTCACAGTCATTTGTAACTTTTGTGATTTTAACTCTTGCATTTCAAAATATCTTGTGACATCTATAAGGTGTGTACTTTGGAAAGACAGCTAAAAATGCATATAACTGTATATGATAAGTAATAAGATCAGTAAATGAAAAGCAGCATGCAGTACACACATCTAATGAAAGCACGCCACCCTGCAGTGGTGGCTGCAGAAACAACACGGTCAGGCAAAGCCCTTCTAATCACTAATGTCTTCTTCTGTCTGCTAATAGACATAAGAAATGAAAAAAACCACATGACAGGCTGCTTAGCTAATGTCAGTGGCTATTGTAGTAGTTAGAGTTTATTCAACAACTGAAATGCAGGGTGACACACCTAAACTGTTAAACCCAGAGGCCTAAAGACCTGGGATCAGAAAACCAATATCCACAGCATAACCGAGATGTACTTTTTTGCTGTTGGCACAATCTAAAATCTAGAAGACAGGACATTATACAAAGACAGAGTATTTTTTCTACACATACTGGAAGCATCTCACACCTTATTGATTTAGATTCTTCAGTAATTATCAGATGTCTTTCTGTCAAGCAACTAATAATCTTAAATCTTTAAATAAGTTCAAGGGCACAGTACATGTCCTGATCCACTGTATGCCTGCAGACACACCACACACTGTATAGCTACACTTTGACCTCTTGACCTGCTTGATGCAGAGACCCGTAGACTTCCCCTAAATATGTCTGTAAAGAACACAAGCTATCTATTTCTTCACATACACATACTGCACTACTATAACTTCATAATATTGAAGATGGGTCACATGCTTATTACAGTGCCTGAGTTCCTGATTTTCTGTAACTGAGTGCACTGTCCACCGTGTCCCAGTTTTATACTAAAATCTCGCTGAGTGGGTATGCTGACACCTCCCAGTAGCCTGAGGGGCTTAAAAGGGCGGTGCTCCAAGCCCTGCTAAGCCTGCAGAAAAAAAAAACAAAGCCTCAAACACCAGTTTCACTACAAAACTTACGACACCCATTAACAACACTGTCAACATGTCACACATAAAATATGCATCATACAATCACTAAGCTTGTAGGTAGTCTGTGTCTCTCAAGTATTCTGCTTTGACAGCACTGTAGTTCATATAAACATACACCATGACTGAGATAGAACAGGAACCGCATTTAAAAAGAGAATACATATGACATTGCGTCAAGGCTTATAAACTAAGCATTACTTATGCTCTTTGAGATATTGCTACCATTGGGACTGTCTGCAAGGGAGAGCTAGAGAGTCCTGGCAAAATCGAGGGAGCTGGCTGCAACAGATGGGGTGGTGGTGGCTAATAGCCTGAATCTGGCTTGAATTTGAACCAGCCCTGTCACCAACCCCCAAGGAGGGCAATCCCGGCTCTGGTGGCAACACCACCCAGCAGAGAAATAGGCAGACACTTCACTGTCTGGGCCTGTTTCTTTCCCACTTCTCCCCTGATCTCCAGACAGTATAGTCGACAATCAAACGTCCTGACAAAGTACAAATAGCAGCCAACCAAGGGAGGATGGAGTTAAGGACAGTGACATCAACAACAACTGGTACAATGATTAAAGACACTCCCTTGCCTCTGGCTTTGAACAGTTTATTTTCCAAATGTTTTGTTCATTTGTTGCTTAAGCGTCTATTGCAAACACTAGCAATGGGTGTAGCCTGACGCTAGAACAGCCAACATGACTGACAAACTTTTCAGTCATCTTTGTCTGTCTGGCTCTAAAGCAAGCCAATAAAGCTAATATTTCTCATGGCAGTTTAGCTACATTATGCAGTACCCCAGAGATAATTACACGGCTGCCATAGGGTTTCAAACATTACAGTTTCGCGTTTTCTTCATGCAAATGTTATCTTTGGACAGGGTTACACGATCTGTCCTAAATGGGGAACTGATCCAAGAAAGTTTCTAAATCATTATCATTTAGTATCTGCAAAATACACGTTATTAATACGTGTCAACCAGTCTTGGCATACGCCTGTCCATGGTGTTAGCTAAACTCAACAGATGGCATGTCAACTTTACACGTTCGAAAATTATTCTAGCTAAGGTTATTTGATTTAGTACAAAAAGCTGGAGGGTTTCCATAACAACTGACTCTATCGTTAGTTCATTTAGCTCAGAAAACTTTTACTAAACTGAATAAACGAATTAGCTAATCAGATGTGCTTAGGTTTCCCTCCAGCATTGACCTCCTGCTGTAACGCAATAAAGCCGGTAACATTAGCTGCGTTAGCCGTTTAGCTAGCGCTGATCACAAGCGAATGCTGCTCTCTGAATTAACGTTAGCGGTTAGGCTAGCTTGGTTAGCAGGTTAGCTAGCTCGGCGTTTGTCATTCCTTGTCAGAATAACGTTAAATAATTTAGGTGGCACAGACGTTAGTGTTTCCGCTTCCTTTATTCCAAACTGGCTGCTTTAACTGCTGGTTTACAATATGAATGAAACTACCTGCAAATACAACACATTTTGAATTGGAACGGGGACTAGCTAACAAAGGTAAAGGTTCATTCAGAAGCTCTGGCCATGTTTAAGCACTCCGCCCTGACAGCAAATACTAACGTTAACGTGAATGTTACGCTCTGCAGCCGGGAACAACGGTTGCTGTATTCAACAGCACCGCAGCAACAAAGATCTCCAAACAACTTGCACAGTGCGACGGGAGAAGAATAGACAGGGTGAAACTTACCATCACTGCGCTTTATCTCCACATAGGTACCGACAACAATCTTCCCAAAGCCAGACGCCATTCTACATTACTTACAGTTAATAGAAACAGGACAAAAGACTTATTATAAGGCGGTTGGATGCAGCTTCTTGTGTTTAGCAGTCTTTGGTTGGGGAGGAAGATACAGACAACAGAAATGAGCTAGCATTACGTAGCTGCCCAGAATAGCAAAATGTTTCCGGCACAGCACTTTCAAAATAAGAGTAGGCTAGCGTTTTATCTGTACTGAATCCTGGGACGGTGTAATTAGGCGCTGCAGCAGAAAGCTAATGAAGGTTATTTTTCACACATGATAGGTGAATACATTTAGTTAAACTACACAGTTTGTCAGATTTTTATCATGGCTAAAGATTTTTATTTTTGATTATTTTATTGTTGATAATTACATTGGATTTGTCACATTGTATCATTGCTATTATTTCTGTCAGACCCAAACACTGATCTAATCTGACCATCTGATCTATAATCTAATAGGCAGCTAACACTAGCATTAGTGAAGACCTACACACTATTATACTCTCAATATATGAGTCTGGTAATTAAGTATTTTTAATTTATGCCTAATTTATGCCTATACATTGCCTGCTATCCTGGTAGGCACTTGGTGTCATTGAATACTTAGTTTTACTTGTCGTGGATTTAAACTACTGTATAATATGTGTGAGGCTCTGCAGAATACTTCCGAGCCTAACTGGATCATCACAACAGATTATATCGAAAACATTTATTGTATGCTGTGGACATATTTGGCATTTATTTATTTTGACCACAAATGACTTACTGGTGTTAGTAACCCTTCATAACAGAAGCTCGTTTAAATACTTTTCCTTGGCAAAAAGTCAACATCTACCAAGAAAAAAACAGCATTCACTTGTCGTGATTAACAGTAACGTCAGTAACTGTTTAAAATGTGTGAAATATTTATATTACATACAATTTTTTTGTCTTTGTGAAAGCCCAGATTTCACTAGAGTTTACTAACTATTTATGCACTAGCTATTTCTTCTAGTGTCCACCATACAGTCACATTCACACAACCAACTAATCACCCAGGATTAACAGAATAACAGAAGAAAACAAATTTTTTTGTGGTACTGAGGTCTTTACTGCCATTTTTTCTCTGCCACTTGATTTTTTAGCCTCTTATCTTAAAAGATAAGAACATCTAGCCTATTGTTTATTGTTTTATGTTAAGCATATTCATTCATAAAGTTTATCATTCACCTTAACAAGAGGTATTATGACATCCATCCAAAACCAAAAACAACTTAGTTAGTATTGGCTGATTAGTCTAAGCATGTACTGTAGATCTCATTCAAATTTGCAAACTGCTGAGACAGTTTACAGAAAAAATCATAAGACATTTAAAATATTGTTAGCAAAGGCCAGCATAATATGCATAAACCTGCATAACTCTTCAATGGTACTGTATTTTTTTGATATTCTCACTAATGTATCCATTAATGTCCACATGCTTAATCCTGTTCACAGCTGCTATTGGTCTCCATCTGTACACACAAACAAGGGACATGCACACAAACACACACATTTGTACTTTTTGAGGACCCTTCTTGATATAATGTATTTTAATCCCTACAACTATGCCTCGAGAAAATTCTCTTTCCAGAAGCTACCAGGTTCCTCCGTGGTCGCACAGTTGTTAGTCCCCCCACCCAGTGTCTCCACACACACACAGTCCTTTAAACCCCCGTCACACCACTTTGGCATCATGCATTTGCTGGTGAGTTCTCAGCTGTCTGTGCCCTAAATAGACCTTATCAGGAGCAGACCATCTGTGAGGGGGTCAGTCTAAACAAAACTTGTTAAATGGAGAATAGTTTTTTTTCTTAAAGCCTTGGATAATTCAAAGACACCAGAAAGGTATGTGTTGCATTGTAAATAGTAATTGTTTTTAAGTACACCTAATGCAAAGTTGTTTTAGAGGCTTTTTTGTGCTTGGACTGAACCTATAAGTGTCATGTATGGTCCATCATAGTTCTGTCCCACCTCTCTGAGATTCACTATAAATATAAGTTGAGGTGTTAGTGGGGGAAGTTACCGCAGGGCAGAAAACATTTACGACACTGTGGACTGAATATCCAGACCTTCTACACAGGAGGAAAAACAGAAAGACACAACATAATCTTAAAGGTAATGTACAGCCTTCACTTAGATGTTTTTTCTTCAGAGTTGCAGAGGTTATTTAGAATAAGGACACAGAGAGGGGTAGACTGTGCCTGTCAGGAGAGAAGGAGGACGGGGTGTCTGTCAATTGGAAAAGAGGCATTTGTTGTATGAGACCATGCCCAAATAAGGCCTGAACAGACGCCATTTAAAGTTAGAGATAGCATGTGCATGGCCATTTGCCACAGGATACCCAGGTCAGCAGGACACTGACTTTCAAGAATGGTAAGAATAAAAACATTTTTATTAGAACAATAGTTTGAAATACAATTATTACGCTGACAGATTATGATTAATATTCTATGGGGTAAATGTGAAATTAGTAATTGCATTTGCATAGGTTTTGTACTGCTTCTGTACTTCTGTTGTTACACTCCTTACTTCTGAAAATTAAAAGATGTTCAGTACATTTGCTTTTAACCAGAATCTCATTATGTGATTGGAATGTGAAACTTTGGTATGAAGTTTGGTAATCTCATTTTCTACCAGATGGGAGACCCAAGCCAGTTAAAAGATGAAGGAAACAAACACTTCCAGGCAGGAGATATTGACAAAGCCATTGAGTGCTACACAAAAGCCATTAAAGAGTGCAAGGACAAAAAGGTGCTGGCTGTCATTCACAGGAACAGATCTGCATGCTACCTAAAAAAGGTAAGCAGTTCATAAAGCAGAACATACATGCATCAGATAAAGTATAATTTTCACCTGGCAAATAGACTGTCATTCAAATGTTTCTCTTTTGTTACAGGAAAACTATGCCAGTGCAGCTTCAGATGCATCTAAAGGTAGAGTGATAAATCCTGAAATCAACACAAACTAACATTAATAATAGAAAATCCAAGCTCATTTTCATTATTCTCTTTCTTTAGCAATTGATGTCGATGCAGCAGATATTAAAGCGTTGTACCGACGCTGCCAAGCTCTGGAGAAGCTAGGAAAACTAGACATGGCTTTTAAGGATGTGCAGAGATGTGCAACCCTTGAACCAAAGAACAAGACTTTCTTGGAGACTCTCCGCAGGCTGGGGGCAGAAATACAGGCCAAGGTGAGAATTAAACAGAACAACACACCCAAGTGTACTCACTTGTTGACTTTATGATCATGCCAAAGTTCATACAGGGCACTTTTAAAACTACACACATAACTTTACATAAATATATTCGGTATTCACTTCACATTAAATCCTAAATAAAATGCATGATTGCTACTTTGTCATATTACCATCGCTTGTCCAGTGTTGCTTTACAGCTACAGAAAATCATCAGAGATTTATTTATGGTTACTTTTCTCTCCCTAGCTCAAAACAACATTCTCCACAGATTCGAGAGTACAGAGCATGTTCGATATTCTCCTCAATGAAGAAATGGAGAAGGACAAGGTTGAGAAAGTGGGTAATAGAAGCTCTGTAATATAATGCAAATTAGTGAATGAGCTATCTCTTGTTTTATTGTTTGTTAGGATGTTAATGTGTGGTTTCACGCAGCAGTGTTTGTTTTACATTTAGGCTGCCAACAACCTGATTGTTCTGTCAAGAGAAGACGCTGGGGCAGAGAGAATCTTCCAGAATAACGGAGTTTCTCTGCTACTAAACATGATAGACACAGGAAAACCTGAGATGATCTTGGCTGCTATTCGTACTTTGTCAGGAATGTGCACAGGACACAAAGCTCGAGTAAGCAAATCAATAAGTTCATGAGAATCAAGAATAAACAGTTTTCTACATATGTTAAAGATTTTTTCTCACCATATAAATATATATACCTCCCTAAACAGGCCATGGCCATTGTTAACATGGTGGGCGTTGATAAGATGTGCAGCATTATGGCTATCGACAATGAGGAGATTGCACTGGCAACCTGCAACCTCTTCCAGTGTATCAATGACTCCCTTACTGGTGGAGATTCAAGAGATTATGGGAAAGAAGAGGCCTTGGTTTTGGGTGAGACAGAATATTTATTTGTATCTGTAATAAAAAGTTGATTTTATTGCTTACGTATTACTTTTAGACTAAACCCTATATAATTATGTTGGCATTTTTTCACAGCACTACTGAAAGCGGACTATAATAATCAGTGACTGAATGAATGAGTCAGTATAGTCATACAACTCTGTTTTTATCTGTTTGCCTGCAGATGCATCTAAAGACTTGAAAACAATCCTTCTCTCTCTGCTGGAGATGGTTGCTAGTAAGAAAGTGTCTGGCCATGGCAGAGACCAGGCGCTGAACCTCCTATGCAAAAACGTACCTCGCAAAAACAGGAAAGACAAAGACAACAGCAGGACTCTCTTTACTATTGATCACGGTAAGCCAGGCATCTGCATCAGGTCTTTGATTTGGTTTGATCTACAGCCCTCTTGCTGTATCCCAGACTCCCTCATATGGTCTACTGGACAGATATCTATATAAATACATATACGTGTTGTTCTCTAGGTCTAAAGAAGATCCTCAAGGTGTGTGGGCAGGTTCCCGAACTGCCAGACCAGCTACCTTTGACAGATAACTCCCAGCTGATTGCCAGTGTACTCCTCAACAAACTTTATGACGACCTCACATGTGACCCAGAAAGAAACAACTTTAGGGACATTTGTGACGAATACATCAAGTATGTCCATAAAATATATGTCTTTCATTCTCTTTGTAGATAAAATTGTGTAAATGGGGATCAAGCAAATAGAACTTATGTCATCTCTTTTTCTTTTTCTTTTCCTCACTTCCCTTTTTCACAGATCCAAAATTGACCCCAACAACATGGACAAGACCCTTCATGCTGTCAATGTAATTTCAGGGCTACTTCAAGGTCCTTTTGATGTTGGTAATGCCCTAGTTGGACGGCAGGGCATTATGGAGATGATGGTGGCACTCTGCAGCTCTGAACGTGAGGTGGACCAGATGGTTGCTGTGGAGGCATTGATCCATTCTTCCACAAAGATGAGTCGTGCCTCCTTCATCATCACCAATGGTGTGTCCCTCCTCAAGGACATCTACAAGAAGACTAAGAATGAGAGGATTAAAATACGTGCACTGGTGGTAAGTCTGCCAAGAAAAGAAGATAAATAACAGTCTGCACACATTAAAGAATAGCAGTTCTACACTAAAAACTAGTTTGTGTGTATGTGTATGCATAATAATACTGATGTCCTCTCCAGGGTCTCTGTAAACTGGGTTCAGCTGGAGGTGATGATTATAGTTTACGGCAGTTTGCAGAGGGCTCCACAGAGAAGTTGGCCAAGCAGTGCAGAAAGTAAGAAGTGACACACAGATGGTTAAAAAGCCTCTAAAAAAAACAAGGCGGTTACTGATAGTGAAAAAGTTGTGTACAGATATGTAAGAACACTGATATTGGTATCAGTATTTCTGAAATACAATATACACTAATATGGTAATATCAAATTTATGTAAAATACAGATATACACTCACTAGCCACTATTAGATACACCTGTAATATCCAAGGTAATCCAATACAGCAGCTCTGCTGTGAATTCTGCTTACAAAGTTATAATTTCTCACTTTTTAGGTTAGAGCTGCCTCTTAATATAATGCACTCAAGTATGACTCCATCACCCATTATGACTTCAATAATAAACATTTATAAGAATTATCACATTTCAGACAGTTCTAACTTAAAATGAGAACTTATAACTTTCTTAAAGTAGAATTCACAGCAGAGCTGCTGTATTGGATTAGATTGGATTTCACAGGTGTACCTAATAAAGTAGCCAGTGAGTGTAATTCCCAAGAAAAAGGTATACAGTACCAAAATGTCATTGTACAGTACATTGCAGTACTACTACTTCAAATAAAATTCTCATTACTGTTTTATTTTCCTAGGTGGCTCTGTAATCCCCAGATTGATACCAAAACAAGGAAGTGGGCTATTGAAGGTCTTGCTTATCTAACTAATGATGCAGATGTAAAAGATGACTTTGTTGAGGATGAACTTGCTTTGAAAGCCATGTTTGATCTGGCCAAGGTATGAAAATGACTGAGCACTTCCTGTATATTGTATCTGAATAGACTTTTAAAATAACCTCTCTAATTCCTCTGTGTTTTTAGTCTAAGGATAAGACAATCCTATATGCAGTAGCTTGCACTCTGGTCAATTGCACCAACTGCTATGATAAGAAGGAAATCATTCCCGAGCTGGTTCAACTTGCCAAGTTCTCAAAGCAGCATGTGCCCGAGCAACACCCCAAGGTAAACGCGCAAGAGACTGAAAGTGTGACAAGCTGCCTCTGAGATCACAAAATACAAATTGTTGTCGGTATAGCAGGAAGTGTTGCTTAATTGCACACGTGAACACACTTTGTCAACTTTTATTTTCTCAGGACAAGAAGGACTTTATTGAAAAGCGAGTGAAAAGACTGCTGAAGGCTGGAGTCACATCAGCTCTTGCTGTCATGGTTAAAGCTGACAACTCTATTCTGACTGACCAGACTAAGGAGATGTTGGCGAGGTGTGAGAGGAAGGATTTCATAACAAAGAAATGTAGAAAATGTAGAATTCATTAGTCATTACACATACAGAGCTCACTGGAATTCCCCCAAAAAACGAATGACTCATCACATGTCAAATACTATTATGAAATTGTATAGGATACAGTTCTTTGCATAACCACAGGTTGCTAATGCCAGTAAATGGGTTATTATTTTTTGTCATGTTCTAATTTTCATTCCAGAAATAATGTTTACTTTTTTTACATTTAGGGTTTTCTTGGCATTGGCAGAGGATGCCAAAGATCGTGGTACTATCGTAGCCCAAGGTGGGGGAAAGGTAAGTGATTGCATCAGTGCACAAATGATGTATGATAATGAATATAGTCACAGTTAGGTGATAATCTTCAGACAGGGGCAGCACAGACCTAATCATTGTATTACTGCTTTTAACTGGATAAACTCATTCTTGCAAACTATAGTATCCCTGCTAGCTATCTGTTGCTGTTATCTAAATCACATCGCTGTTGAGAGCCACTTTTTCTGTCTCTGCCCTCAGGCTCTCATACCACTCGCTTTGGAGGGGACAGATGCGGGGAAAGTCAAAGCCAGCCATGCCCTGGCCAAGATTGCTGCAGTTTCCAACCCAGAAATTGCCTTCCCTGGAGAAAGGGTGAGTCATGCAACAATAACTGCTTTGTTTTTTTCAGTGAAAGCTACTTAAATGTGATAGTTAGAGAAGGAGAAAATTCTTAATTTTACACCATTGTCACTATTTTTGACATTGATTTTCTTTCCCTCCTACTTCCTCTTTCTTTTTTATACACTGAAGAAGATTTATTTATTTATTTGTTCTGTTGGTAGCAGTATTTAAACTATATCTCTGCCAAATGACAGGTGTATGAGGTGGTCCGTCCTCTAGTTAGCCTCCTTCACACAGACAGAGATGGAATACAGAGCTATGAAGCTCTGAGAGGCCTCACCAACTTTGCTGGTTACAGTGAAAAACTAAGGTGATATCCTTATCTATCATGATATTACAGTCACTGTGATGCCAAAAGCATAGGATTTTCCTATTTTTTTTCATCTTTACTTTTATCTGTCTTACAGGACAAAGATAGTGAAAGAGAAAGCTCTGCCAGATATTGAGAACTACATGTTTGAGGAGAATGACCAGATCAGACAGGCTGCCACTGAATGCATGTGCAACCTTGTGACATGTAAAGAGGTGAGAACTGACCGGAAGCTTAAATCCACATAACAACAGAAAACCCATGCAAAAAGTTTTATAACAGGTATGGCCTAATTAAAAATTTAAATTCCATTTGTTAAGGTCCAAGATCGGTACTTAGAAGACGGCAACGATAAATTGAAACTGCTGATATTGCTATGTGGAGAGGAAGACGACAAACTTCAGATAGCTGCAGCTGGAGCTCTGGCCATGATCACTGCTACTCAGAAGAAGCTCTGCACCAAACTGACCTATGTGGTATGTACAACAGTGCACACTATTGTTTTTAGTACATTACATGAACTACAGTGTCTCATTGGAGACTGGTTTAAAGGCCCTGTTTGCACTAAGCTGTCTCTTTGTCAGATGCCTGCCAGACTTTGTAACACCTAATTGCACTGCAATTCCCATATCTAACCACACTTAACATCACTAAAGAAATACAGTATTGCTTCATCAAGACTGTCTAGAAAGAGATGTAGTGTGTAGAAAAAGTGCACTTTGGTCTGTCACTTTGAATGAAAGGGAAATGTAAGCTAATTTATATAAATTATAAATAAATCCAGAATAATCTATGAAAGTTAGCTTTTGTGACACTTGGTAGCACTTACACAGTTGTCTCAGAAAATAGGCAAATATCTGTAGCTGATTTAAACACAGTAATAGTAGAGAAAATATTGAGTGGTCTTATACGTTATACTATGTTTTACCCAGAGCCACTGACAACACAGTGGTCGTGCTTAAAGTCAGTGGAAAATCAAACATGTTGTATATACAAACGTCATTTTAAGCCATACAGTGGAATCTCCCACCTATGAATATTAAAAAGCAGAATGTCACAGCAGGTTTTACAAGACTGAAACTAAAAGGTGACTCTTCCCTCTCAACAGACTGCACAATGGCTTGAGATCCTACAAAGGTTGTGTCTACATACCAATCCTATGATCCAGCATCGTGGCATTGTGATTGTCTACAACATACTCAACTCAGATGACAACGAGCTGGCCAAAAAGCTGATCGAGAGTGAGATGTTGGAAATCCTCTCAGTGATTGGCAAGACAGGAGACAATCCTAAGAATCAGGAGGCTATCGACGCAGCACGCGCTTGCCTGGTCAAAGCTATGGATCTTGGTCTCATTAAACCGTTCACCAGCCCTTCTTAAACTCAGCTTGCAAAATGTCAAACAACAGCGACAGACATTTCTTTCTATACTCTGTTAAATAGGGACGTTTTTCGAAATGCCTTTTCACATTAAAGGTATTAAATGATACATTAACCTGACTCCAAATGTCTAAACATATCATCTCACAATGAAAAAGTGTGTTTTTATATTTATTTTTTTTTTACAGAAGGTGTTTGGGGTTTGGGTAGGAGTAAGTGTGTATGGGGGAATCCCCACTAAGCAGCTTCTTCAAAAGAATAATGTATTTCTATTTGTGCTGAACTGTCATTGAATGAATGATCAGATGTTTCTTTATACTGGATTCTATTGTTTGTCATGTTTATGTTTAGAAGACAAAATAAATGAGAAGTCAACATGCAGTCTTTAAATGCCAACTTGTGTTTCAGTGTGCATTTGAAAAAACAATCTGACTGATGACACAGCAACTTTCATACTAAATCCAATGGTTCTTCAGTTGCACAAGACTATATATATTAGTCATCTTGTATTCAACTTAACCAACAAAGCTTGAGTTCTGGGAACGAGATGGCAAAATGAAACATTACGGAATCCCCTGTTACTATAAATACCTACGCCAATAACCTAAAAATCAGCTCTCTAAATTACGTGTTGCAGCCACTAAACTATTCACACTTTCTATAATATCTGATAACACTGTCTCAGTGTAGGCTAATATCAACAATAAAGCTACAGCCTTCACCAGTATTACATTATAAACAATCTGATACCAGAATAAACAAATACAAATGCCACACATAAAGGTTTTTAGAGGACATGATATGTGTTATCAATTTAAGTGAAATATTTCAACTCACAAGTACCAGTGTGCTCAAAGCTGCCTGTGTTAGTGTTGAGTCCTCATGGTGAAGACAGGAGGACATGGAGTGTTTGTTATATGACAAAACATGGCCTTTCATGGTCTAAAGGAAACTTTAGAGACTGATGTGTGCACAGTTGTGTCATTTTAAGGTGGAATACCGATCCTACAGTAGCAGGGACACATTATCCTCCTCCATTTCTTGTTTGGCAGACTGACCCCGAACATTAAGTAATGAGCGTGAGGAAATACAATAAAGTGGTAAATTATTTTGCATCCGCCGTATATTGAGCAGCTGCAGATGTGAGTGGTGTCCTGTTGTGACCCTCCTTCCCTCCCTCTCTCTGTGCCAAGTTCAACTGAGGTCTAAGTTTTCTGACCGTCGGCTGCAGTCATCCGAACCTTTGTCGTCGTAACTTTGTTTCTGTTTTTCAGGTAAGTTGAACCGAAAATTACCAGACAGCCACAACATCAAAACCATCTCGTAAATAACCGGTGGCTTTTATGATTTAGTGAAAACACGTGAAGGCATCTTGAAGGCTGACATCGCTGCTGCAGAGCAGGTGGTCGGTGAAGTGATGCTCGTTTCATTCGTACCTTTTAGTTTGACTGTATATGTTGCGGATTTACTGCCATTACTCCTGCTTAACGTTTAAATATCATTATATTAATAGAACTAATAAGTAAATATAGTTGTTAGTCGCGCCGTATATCGGTGTTTTTACTCAGCCGACACTTCGTCACAAGTGGTTGAGTCCATGTGTATCGATGTATTATGTGGTTTGGTTATTTTAGGTTTTAGATAAAGAGCTCAACACAAAGCTCTGCAAGCTATGCCGCCATGTCATTTTCTGAAGGTGGTTTGTAGAGACGTCCCGCGACTAAGATATTCATTATCTTGTCATCTTGATACTTTCGATACTCTCCAAAACTACAGTAAACTCGTTTACGGTGTGTATACTTGTATACATTATATTAGAGTGTTTATGTCTATGCTGAAAAACGCGACCAGTCTAAATGAGTGATTGGTTGTTATAGGTAGAAAGACTATAGACCATAGTTAGCTTAGCTGTAGTTAAGATGGGGGAAGTTGTGTATAAGAATGTGAACAATGAAACTATCTCCAACAGCAAAGGTGTTTAAAGTACATAGACTAAATGTTCAGGAAAATGTCTAGGAAAATACTCCCTTTTCATTTTTCTACTTTAGTAAAAGTACTATGTGCAAGCTCTGAATTTTACTTAAAGTACAAAAGTAAAAGTACTAAGACAAGAGTGTATTAAACAATGTTAAATTGGATGCTTTTGATTAGATCTTCTTAGTTTATAAAGCTTTTTATAAGAATAAAGTAACTAGTAACTAATGCTGAGTAAATAGTGGAGTAAAAGTAACATTAAGTGGAAATACTCCAGTAAAGTAGAAATACCTCAAAATTGTACAGTACTTGAGTAACTGTACTTAGTTATTATATCAACAATAAAGCTACAGCCTTCATCAGTATTACGTTATAAATAATCGGATACCAGAATAAATAAATGCCACACATAAAGGTTTTTAGAGGACATGATATGTGTTATGTGACTGATGACCAGTCAGTCCTCAGACTGATGAAGCTTCTTGGATGAGTAGTGAAAAGTCAGAAATAATAAGCTGCCTTGTCTCAACTTCCAGGTAACCATCAGAGAGCCTTCAACGTGTACAATGTCAATTTGTACTTTTGGCTTGACAGAGATGGTCTCCATATTTCTGCTGCTGTTTGCTGATAGTGTCACTTGGAGCCTTCCAGTCACTGCAGGTCAGGGTGTTTCTTCTTGCTGTCTGTTCTGACTGTTGTGATTAAAAAGTATGAACCATTTCATAGAACTATTGTTTGATGTTACAGGTGGAAACTCATCTACCTTCTTCTGCACCAATCCAGGATGCGCCTCTAATGTGACAAAAATATTTTGCAATGACAAGCTACTCTTCAGTCACGCTCCAGTTGCAGACTGCACAACCCTTCCCCCGCCAAATACTGTCTGCCAGCATGATGGTCGAGCATTTGTTTCTATTGAAGCACCTGGTAGCTGTGATTTTGAAGGGAGCAGTTATATCAAAACAAAAAAATGTACAGGTATTTATTTATTTTTTTTGTAACTCCATTTACATTGTACTTTCTACTCATTGTTCTTAAACACAATGGGCCAGAAAACAACACATTGGTGTATTTTTGTAGATATCATAAATTCAGATTTTAAAAACGTGTGTTACCCCTAGTTTTAAGAAACCAAAATGTGACTGATTCATGGTTTGGTTCTGTTTGCCATGTGACATGGTCAAATAAAGCAATGACGATCTGCTGGTAAGGGCAGAAGCCAAGTTAAGCACAGTGGTAAACGCAGCACAGTCTGTTAGAGTTTTAATTCACATTTAACCTCACTACTCATCATCTTCTGCTGCCTGTGCTGCTCTGGCTCCTTCTACTTCCATATGTCAGGATTCATCAGTCCCAGCTGAGGGTGCTGTTTGTTCATAAATTCCTGGGCACTGACTGAAGCTGCATTCTTCTTGTTGTTGTCTCTGATGTGCCTGAAGGCTAATTACAAATCAGTAGACTCTTCATAAAAAGTTCTATAAAATGTTCTTGACACCACATTTACATGTTGCAGTAGATTTAGATTTAAAATTGTTTTCTTCAATGTGTACTATAAGTTAACTGACTGAATTATTCATAGTGATAAATATATCAGTCCAATACCTGATTATGAACTTGTCCATCAAATTTTGTGACACTTCTTTTGTTTTCTCAACTAGATGACACCAGTGTTTGTGAATTTAACAGTGGTAAGTTTTTCCTGGATGTGCACACTCGTGCTTCTTGCTGTTTTCATAGACTATTAACTGGAGTTTTTTTTCTCTTCCTTGTAGCTACCACATCATCACCATCCACCCCAGACAGTATGCCAGAGACCCACAAAAACACATTACATTATGTCTGTGGAGCGATTGGTAGGTTATGAACACAAGTACATGTATTACTTTGTCTACACAAACATTTTTTAGTTTTTTAACCTCATGACTCCAAATAACTGTTAACATTTAGAAAACATGTTTTGCTACTAATCCAACTTGCTTTTAATATTTCCTGTTTTCTTGCTGTGCTCAAGGCTGAAATATTTGTTTTTTTAAACGCTGGCAGTCAGGTGAGATCAGTGTTATGATTTATTGTGTAATGATATAATTGCCATAAATATCCATCTGTTCAGTCGTAGGCATTTTACTTTCACTAGTGGTGCTACGACATTTCTACAAAACGAGACAACACAGAGAGCAAAATCAACATCCAGCCAGGTAAATGAAAAACAGTTTAGTCATATATCTACCTGTTGTTATGATGTTATGTGTCTTTACATTTAATATACTTGTTTCAGTGATGAGTCCCACCCTTTATCAAAGATACAACAGCCCAGACAGACCAGCGTGAGGTTAGTAAATACTACAGACTTCATGCTGTGTAGCTCATAGTCTGTGCACATGTACATGTAAATATATTCATTCTGAATGACGTTTTCCTCTTCAGTGAAACTCAAGGTGACCAGAGCAGACTGACAAATGGACACTCTCCTTCTCATGAGGCAGTATCTTAAACATTTAAGATACATTTATCTACCCGTTTTTTTAAATAAAATAAATTATGAAACAGGTGTCTTTCATTTTATTGTTGTACAAATCTCCACCATGTTTACCACAATGTACATTAAATCCCATTCACTGCCACAGATTCATGTCATGCAGGACTAAAAGATATAAAATATTTCTAAAGTGCTTACACAGTGGGAAACATATCATCACCTTAATGCCTTCATGGAAATAGATGCGTCCTCAGTGTTGCTGCACAAACCTACAGTATGTCTCAGAGGTTGTTAGTATCTGCCTGCAGAGGGCAGGCTCTAGCTGTGCGTTGTATTTCACTTAATGGCATGGTTGTGTGCGAGAGGCAGGGGAGGAACATCGAGACGCACTGTGCTGCCTGCTGCTCCGTGTAGAGGAGTGACTCTTCAGTTACACACAGCCTGTGGCAGACGTAAATGCTGCGTATATTATTCGAAACCTCATTTATTTCCAATTCGGGGACCATCTGCTTGAGGAGGGGGATTTTCTGCGAGGACTGCAGAAGCCGCTGTGGAAAAATATTTCTGAACGACTACTCAGAAGAAGATTGGCTGTTCAGACTACTGTGAGTTTGATGCATCACGCCAGACACATTACATGCGGCAGGATTTGTGTGCGAGGAGATGTATAGGATAAATAACAAAGAAGGCAGTGTGTGTTTTAAAGTGTCGCCTCTCAGGTGTTCTCGCGACAGGTGAAAATCGGCAGGTGTGCACCCAACCTGACTCAAGTCACCCAGCTGTTCATTTTCTGATCAGTTAAAAAGGCGCTAGACTCTGAAAATAACTCCTCAGACTTTAGGTTGAGGTGTGAGATTGAATAATGTGGTGGTTTAGTGGAGGCTCATTTGAGTTTAAGCCACAAACTGAAACAAACAAATTAAATACTTGGTGAAGTTGCTCTGTTTAAGTCCGTCATGGCAACAAGACTGCGGAGTAGTCTGAATTGTTTGCTGTATCAACATTTACTTTTTGCTGCTGTTTCCTAATGAATGAGGAAGTTTTGTGTTTATGTGTCTGCACCTCTGTGTTGCACATTTAGTGAGAAACTGGAAGAAGTGAGACAGTCGTGTTGTGTAACATACAGAGGGCAAAGGAAGAAAGTCAATGGTTCAAAACACAGTAATAATGGACATTTGACCTTAACTCCTTGACGTGTATCAGTGCAGAATAGCACACATTTTAAGATCCCTTTATGTTTGAATACTGTTGGCAACACCAGACAAACACGGGCACTGTTTGACTTTCCGTATGAATGTGTGCACTCAAAACTGCTTCAAAATTCCTTTGGCACAATATCTGCTGGTTGTCCAGGTAACATATTCACTATATTATCAGAGCACCTAATTTGGACCTGTACTAGACTAGCCTTTCATTTACTGCCCCCAGCCTTAGTAACTATCACATTATCACTGGCACTTCACAGTGAAGTGCTACATTTCTCTTCCTAGTAGTTACAGTCAGGCTTTTTCACCCTAGCTCATCTAACCACTAAAAGATTGTTTGTGAAATTGACGAAATTATGTTTGTGTGTCTGAGGTCGAATTTCTCCTTCGTCATAAATGAAGATTTAGAACGTTATGATGTGGCCTCTCTGTTTTGACGTGTAGTTGTGGTTTTATGTTTTGTCTCTTCTTGTCTCATCAGAGAAGCTGAATGACTCAATGGGTTCTGAATTCATTCAGCGTAGGACCTTTTCGATAACACCCCTGTGAGCACGGTGGGTTTCAGTTGGCTGAATAGTGAAGTGTATCTGCTACGTCCTGGGTCTGATTTTGCCCTTTTAATGTGACAGTGCTCTGTCTCTATATTGCAAAGTAGCAGATGAAGCAACATGTGTTAAAAATAGGCTGGGTTGGTTCTTTGAAACATTACAGATGGAGTCACTAATTTGGATCAGAGTGTGGCATAGCCTACTCATCATTGGAAAAAGTGAAAATGGTTGCATGCTCTTACAAAGTAATATTAGCCTGTGGTTTCCTTTATGAACTGTGTTTTCTTCTTCATTTGACTGGGCGGCAGTGGAATTGGTCCTACTTGGGTCTTGCTGCACAGGATGTTTGAAAGGGAAATGGCTCATGCAAATTCCCTCCTCTCTCTTTGGTAATAACACCTGAGCTCCTATGGTGTGCTGTCTGTCGTCCCGGCACTGATATGCTGCTTGTCAGATTGAGCGGCATCTGCATGTTATATAATATTTTCCACTGAATTTCAGAAGAAGTGCAACAGCACTTTAGTGCCAAAACCTTGTCAACACAAATCATTTATTTTGTGACTCTTGGCTCATTTCTCTTTAGTTGAGATATCGACAGTGTCTGTAAACAACCCTAATTCGAAGCAGAGGATCCTGGAAGATGTATCGTATATTTTTGCTCCTGTATGTGTCTCCTATAAAGAGGTAGCCCAACAATTAACAGCTGTAGGGTTTTTTAGTGCAGTCTTGTGATTTTGGGTCAAAGAGCACACTGTGTACTGTGCTTGTATGGTACCATGGGATCCCAGTAGTGATAGGACCAAAATAACAGTAATAAGAGGCTCATTAAGACAGTTACATAAGACATGTCCCTGAGCAGCAGTTTTCAGCGTTCTTGTCTTATTGCTGATAATAGTCTGATTGACCAGCCTGCCTTGTATCCATTTACAGAGGTGTGGCTCATATTGGGTATGGTCACATTCAAGATGCTCTGATAAAAAACTAGTTATAATGAAATCCAGCACTTTGTAATGTTTGTGTGCACGTATAGTCTGACTCCTCTGCCTACTACACCCACTCTAATTCCTCTGTCAGAGGATCCTCTGTTATAATCTCCAGTTATATTGTAGGTTGAAGTGCCAGTGTGCTTTGGCTCCAGCTGCACTCAGCTGAGGGGATGACGAGAGCGTTTGCTTTCTTTCCATAATGCCATATCATGTTATTCCGCAGCAGTTTCTTGTTGCTTGTCTCACTTGATCACACTTGCCACACTTTAAGGTTATACTCCAGATTATTTATAGGTTCTATACAAACTGAAATATGGCAAACATGTTCTATAATACTGTGTTAATAAGAGTTATGTTGCTTTGCTGGTTCACCATTAACTCAGTGCCACATCTTGGAATTGCTACTAATGATTACTTTTGCATTGTTAAATCAAGTGTTTTGGTTAATAGATTACTACATTTGCCATTTAGCATAAAACCTAAAAGTATTCAGTTTAAGCTGAAGAAATTTTTATGTAGAGCATCATTTGACAGCCTAGTAAATCTGATAATGGCCATTTTAAATTTTTTAGATATGATAGCCCAACATAAACATTTTCCATTAAAGCACTGTGTTATGTTATGATATGAGTGAGACATTTTATAGGTTAAAAATAAACATGCTAGTGCTCTAAATTACCTGAATTATAGCTTTGTTTTTTCTGTGCAACAAGTACAGTTACTTATTGGCCAACACATTGTCTGATACTAATAAATCTAGGATTAGCTTATATTGGCCTGCTTCATTTATTGGTCACGCTAGCGAAGCTTTTTCATTGCTAATCCAGTTTGGAGTATTATTTACTAACTTGGTCAATGCTCCAAGCCTTCTCAAAATAAATACAATATATATAATATATATATAATAATAAATAAAATAAAATAAAGGGATGTTTTTTGTGGCAAGTATTTTGTTGCCATGAACCAGAGCACTGCTGAATAAGAAGGTGCTTTGTAGCAAAAGTCCCAGACTGGTAAGTATTTTCACCCTTCATGCTGTATTCATCTAATAGGGTTTGGCCCCCACACCTCTGCTCTCTCTTTCTGTTATCTCTTTTATTGTGCTCATTCATCGGCCACAGTGTACTCATGTCAGCACATACCACATACTACAGAGAGACACCAGGACTCAGTCTGGACTTATTATCTCTTTCATCATCAGTACTGTGATCAATGTTCACGCAGTCGATATATGATTTATGCACGTTTATGAACTGGAACAATATGATGTGACCACAGCTTAATGGAAACATCCTATTGAGCTGCATTAAGGGAATTCTAGGATTTGGGAGCTTTTATCATTCCAGGAAGTAAAAGCCAGGATATTTCTGCCTCTGTGGCACAGATGTTGTATTGTTTGTTAAAAGTGTTGCATCTATTCACAGCTTATTGAGTAAAAGTTGTTTTTCTGCTCTGCTGACTTTGTCAATTCTTCTTACTTCTGTAGATCATGGAAATACAGTGTCAATGTCTGTTTAAAATGCTTCATTTACTTTGCAGAATCTGATTCTTGAAGTAGGAATTTTTTGCCATTATTGACCTCGAGATGGGAGTTCC
>OMLM01009801.1:20891-64453 GCA_900302695.1 Helostoma temminkii | reverse complement strand
TATGGGCTAATCAAAAGAACATAAATCTGGGAAATGAGAACAATATATTGAAATATAGAGAAATCATCTCTAGTCATATCTCTTTATCTAGATGTACCTACAATATTCCTGAAGTCCAGAAAACACCTGTTCAAATACTGAACACAAGATAATCACCTCCCTCAGAGCCTCTGTTTTAAGTCTACCTTCACTGTAGACTTTACCAAGTTCCATACAATGAATCAGCATAAATCTCTGACACTGCAGATATAACTTTTGTTGATATGCTGGTAAGATAATGCCTTACAAATAAGCTAACATTTTTAGTTGGTTAGTAATAGTGCTGCACGAATAACCTAATTGCAATTGTCAGTCATGACTGCTAATGACTGTGATTAAATTACATAAATATGTACATATATGAATGTGATGACCTGTTCTGTGTTTGTGTGCAGGTTGCTCGTTATCTACACCACTGTAAGTCTCTGTGTACAGTGGAGTGATTTGTCACATGACTGAGTGGTGGCAGTATGTGACACCTGAGAAAATCAGTGTACATGAACACTAGTAGTGAATAAGTTGGATGGTGAAGGGGGGATAACTCAATGGGACCAATGGGCTCCACTCAGTATTCTGTCCAACAAAATTCAAGATGCTTACCTTTAGGTTACTGAGATATTATGAAACCTAAATCATCCTATCAACTCGGCCTAAATGACGAGTCATGAAGTACAAAGAAACCAAGAAGATCAACACACAGTTTATGTTCAGAGGGACTGACTGTCTTCACACTGTGTAATAAAACAGAACAGAATTAATAATGTAGACATTCAAAAATTAGAATCTCTTACACAAGTCAAGTCAATTTCCTCACATTTTGTAGAAATAGCACAAGACAGACAAGATGTGAGTGAAGTATTTTCAATCCCCCTCTTCTCGTCAACACCACAAATGTAATCTAAAAACCATAGATGCTCCTGAAACATACAGAGAGACACCAACAAAGGTGAGAATAATGGCGACATATTGAAGGGAATACTTCACAAAGCCTATTGTGCGAGTATCCTTTTCAGGCAGCAAACCCACTGTAATTTGGTCTGCGTCATCTGCCTCTAGTTACAATGCAGCACTACAGCTTTGAAATGGATGGCAAATGAAGGCCATTTGTACATAATCACAGCAGATAGAAGAATTCAGAAGCCCTACAATATGTTGTTGAGGAGGAAAGAAAGACCTTGGTCTATCCGTGGCAGCCTGCGCAGCTAAGGTTTGGCAAAGGGGGTCTTTTTTTTCCAGAAACAAGCAAATCAATTCAAATTAAATCAGTTTGCTAGCCGTGACATTTAAACCGTTCAATTTACATCCTTATGTTAAGAGGAGAGGCACTCTCTGAGTTTCCTATTCATTCACACAGAAATTAGACATCTATATCTCAACCGCTTAATAGAACAAATATGCTGTAGCTATACTGAGGAAGAAACCATGTCTTTTGATGGTGGGGTAGGCATTGTCTGTCATTACGAGCAGAGCACAAATACACAGAGAGGGATAATATACATAATATAGTCTAGGAAGGCAAAACATGTAGGATATGTAATGCATTACCAGATAGATAAAGTTGCATACTAATACCCTGTGTATGTGCACATACACAGTTTCTCAGTGGTGATGGTGTATGTCCTGAGGGCTGCTGTCCTGCTGTGCAGGCTGGCAGACACTTTTGTCATGGTGGCCCTTTTGTTTCACATCAAACAAAACGCCACAGCTTTGCATACGGCTCCACTAATTTCTGCTAGTGTGCCCCAGCCATTTATCATCGCCTCTCACCCTCTCCTCCCCTAATGTGGCTCTGATAGCTGCTCTCTACCAAGCTGTTCTGCTCATGACGATACAGGCTTCTCCGGGCTATGGCTGACACATATGCATAGGTATACAAACACATACACTTTAGCAAACACAAACCCAACAACATGTGGCTACCTGCAAACATACAGAAACACATCAGCACACACAACAGACATAAACACAGAAAATTGCACTACCACTGCACTGCTTGCAAGCCCGCCAGCTATGGAGAACCTTGAGATAAAAACAAACCTTCTCTTCATCCCCTCCAGAAGCAAAAGACAGGCTAACACTCACAGTTTTGAAAGCAGCTGAGATGTGCATACAACATTAGACAAGGGGATTTTCGGAGGCTGTGTTTTCCACAACTAGGATGATTTTGTCAACAAATTAAAGTGATTTTTGTTTGTACAGTGATAAACTCAGGTGAAGGTTGAACTGGTCCTTGAAGAGTAGTTCATATAGATATAAATACAGAACTTAGTTTGACACAGTTTAAAGGAATACTCCAGCATTTTAGGGAAGTAAAATTGTTTCATGTCTGGCTAGGATGTTTTAACACTATTAAAAATATAAATATCAATTTTATTTCTGTTAATTCAACAATGCGTGGTAGAAACAGATACCTTCCAGGAAATGGTCATTTAAAAGCTTTATTGCATAAGCTCCAACTAAGGTTGACAATACACACTAGACAGCAAAATTAAAGACACAGAGCAAGCAGAGTACATCTGTGAAGAGTATTCATGTAAAATATCATGTGTTAAAATGTCAAAAAGCTTTAATATGAGTAAGTACTAAACTTGATACAACTAAGCACATTAATATAATATTAATTATTAAATTACATTTAAAATACATTAATATAATGTAATTTAATATATACATGTCTATATTTATATGCTTTTGCTAAGAGAACTGGAAACAGGAGTATATGCACTGTGCAATGTTTTTAGTGGGCTGTTACCATGCCAGTCATGGAGTTTTGCAGACTACTGCCAGATCCAGAGTCCTGTACAGAGGGCAGAGCTGGCACCATTGCTGCCCTGAGGGTCACCATGACTGGGAGAGGGGGTATTAGTAGGACAAAAAAAATGAGGACACAAAAGAACACAGCAAACTAGAACTACTTTTCCTTACTTGTACTTAAACTTATGAATCTGATTAGGCACAATGTTGCAGAAATAAACTTTCTATTTTTTTTGCATCTTCCCATACCATACAATATGTATAAAGACTTATACTTTAATCTAAGGTTGCCATATCAGGGAAATTCAAATCCCTTTCTAAACTCTGCTCTATGTAAAACTAACTCCTGCGACTGATTCACCCTGCAGTGTTTTTTCTCTTTCTCATCCTCCACACACCAGTATAGCGATGAAGTCCACAAGGAGGGAAGTAATCCTCCATATCTATCTGTCTCACCTCAAGCATCTCTTCCCACATCTGACACCTAGCCACAACACACACATATACTTACACACACAAAACCCAGGATCTCTGAGAGAAAACTAGATATATTCACTATAGATTGAAACAGATGGCACTATATAGAAAGTGTACAGACAGATATTTTGAAAGAGTGTACTGCATGTACAGTATGTGGCGTTCAAAAAGGACACTTAAAATCTGCAATCAGGTTTCTGAAGGGCTGTTGTGGCGGCTGGCTGGTTGGTTGTCTAGTTGGCACCCACACATTTGTGTACTGGGAGACAGATGCATTCTTACATAAGACCTTATATAATGCTGCCCTGTCCTATCCAATAAGAGGGCTCCTTTTTCACTCTGTGAATAGCAAGGTTAGTGTGGGTTAGACAACCCTTCGTCAACACAACCACCACCAACCACTGCCAGTTACACTTACACGTCCACCCCTCCTTACTCCTGTCCACAACGAAAAATGAAAAGACAAGCTAAGCAGAGGATGGAGGCAGGACCCTCATTATGTGTGGCCCCATTCCCACTGTCCCTTTCCCTCTTGCTGGCTTGTTCTTGGTTGAGATTTAGTCCTCAGGTAAAGAAAGGATAATATGGACCTGGAAACTAAATGAGACCATGTGGCCAGAAGGAACAAAGAGACAGGTACAACTGGGCTAAAACTCTTTTGACACATAGTGAAAAATACAAATATGAGGTTTGAGATATATGGTATGAGGTTTTAAAATAAAAACTATATAGTTGAGCGATACAGAGAAGGAGTAGCATGGAGGAACAGGCAGGCTAAACAGATGTCAGAGGAGCCTGTAGTCCCTGAGAAAAACTGCAAAACAGTTAAATGATACAGATGGATGGATTCTGTAACAGCTAAAGAATGATATAGATGGGAAAAAGGTGAAAAAGGTGTTGGATGAAGACTGAGCAGCCTCCCCCTGCAGTGCTTCTCTGTCTCTCTTGCACTCACAGTCAAAGGCAGTTAGTTACTCTTTGATGTATCTATAATTAGTCAGTACACACTGTGAAGTGTTTTAAAGGAAATCAAATTGCAATGAAACACTTGAGCGCTCCAAACAGGGGCTAACATGCTCCAGAGCAAGGGGAGCGAGCAGGAGAAATTAATGGTGGGCCTTTTTGATGTGCTTGATCAGAAATGTATTTATTAACTGCAAAGGGGAGTAGTAATTAACCCACAGACAGCTTGTTTTCTCTGGGTCTTCTCATGTGTCAAATGGTTCATCCCGCAAGGCTCCACTCTCCACTTGCCTGCTCATGCACACACACCTCCCATCCTGTCCCACTGGACCACTTTCTCCTCAATTAAGTAGATGGTAAGCGTGTATATGTATGTGTCCGCTTGTATGCTTATGTGTGTATGTATGTATGTGTGTGAGGAAAAACACAGCAACTGCAAGTAAGAAATGTATAGTGGTTGCTTTAAATCCCATGGGTATATTTATATAATACTACTGAGTGTGGAGAAGTTTGAGTGCAAACAGCTAATAATATAGCCCAGTAGATTATGTGAACAAAACAGGAAAACAAAAGATTGTCTTCAAAAATCAACATGATGAACTTGGACACCACAAGCCTTTCTTTGTACAACAGTCACTAATAGGTAAAGCTGTACAACTGAAGGGAGCTAATAAAAGCTACTATTGTGTTTAAGTGTTTGTGTCAGTGTAAGGTTGAAATAGGTAAAGAGGTTTTGCCACTGATACCCAGCAAAAGCAGGGGTACCTGAGGGATACCTGACAATAGCATATCCAAACCCACAAATCACTTAGAGTGGACACAAATATCTTTTAAGTCTGTTTTGATGTTACAGTGCTTTAAAAAGTATTTGCAACCCTCCATATTTTTATTTATTTATTTATTTTGCATTTGTCACAACGAAATGTGAAATAATTCTGATCAGTCTGGAAACGATTCCAATGCCATTTCTAAAGCTTTGGGACTAATGCAAACCATGATGAGAGCCTTTGTTGACAAATAGAGAAAACTTAGAAATGATATGAATTTTCCCTGGTGTAGCAAGCCTACCAAAATTCCAAAAGAGGAAAACGACTCATCCAGGAGGTCTTAAAAGAACACAGAACAACATCTGAGATGATTCAACAATTGCAAATAGACTGGGCAAAAATGTATCCATGGGACAGTTCCAAGGCAAAAGCCACTGCTGACCGCAATTAACATAAAGACTCATCTCACAATTACCAAAGGAAAAACAAATTGATTAAAGCCAAGACTTTTGGGCAAATATTCTGCGGACTGATGAGACAAAAGTTTTTGGAAGGTGTGCATCCCATTACATCTACAGTAAAACTAGCAGAAAATCCTGAAGGAAAATGGCTGGCCATCAGTTCATGACGTCAAGCTCAAGCGCACTTGGGTTATGCAACAGGACCTCTGCATGGTTAAAAAAATTGAAATAAATTTTGGAGTGGCCTAGCCAAAGTCCGGACTTAAATCTAAATGAGATGCTGTGGCATAACCTTAAACAGGCCATTCCTGCTTGACAACCCACCAATGTGGCTGAATTAAAACTATTCTGCAAGAGTGGGACAAAATTCCACCACAGCGATGTGAAAGACTTGTTGCCCATTATTGCAAACGCTCGATTGCAGTTGTTGCTGCCAAGGTTAGGGGGCAATTACATTTTAACACAGGACCAGGAGGGTTTGAACAGCTTTTTCCATGAAGGGTGCAAATACTTTTTCACAGCACTGTATACTCCCTTATACTGCAACTGCATTATGCTATATATTTATATATGCACATACTGTACGTGAGTGTTTTCACATGACAAGGACATCACATAAAAGAAAGCAGTTAGAACCTCATGGAGGCCTTTACACAGACAGAGAGAGAGAGAGTGTGTGTGACTGAAGGAAACACAGAGAGACAGAAAGACACAAACAGAGAAAATAGCTAGTCTTCATCACAGCGAGAAAGCCCAGGAGATTGTGAGGCTGTCATGGACAAAACACTGCATGAATATTTAGTAGCCAAATTAAAATTACAAAATACTAAACAAAAAAGTGTTGGTGAAAGAAAAAGAAAGGAAATAAAATATTCCTGAAAACACCAGTGGGACAAGTGCCCACCTTTAATCCCCCACTAGCTGTATCCTCATTGTGCAGCCACCCCCCTCCTCCACTCCATAAGAAAAGAGGAGCGATATGTCCTAAATAATGTGTGATGTGATGAGTCTAGCAGTGACTCCTATATATTAAGAAACCAGCAGCCTGATATTGTAACCAAGCCGTCAGATCATAAAAAGGCTTGCAAACACAAATAGGGAGTTAGCTAGCAGATCTTAATACAATGTAGTCCTCTGCATGAACTGTATTTTAAATGCTAACACACACAGGACAGCATATTAGCAATATGCCTGACGTAGTAGCTATTGGGATAAAAAAATATCACAAAGTTTTAGAAGTTGGAATTAAATTAGAAACATGAGCCCACATGATCACATGTAGCTGTTGTCTTAGTCTCCTCAAGCTATTCTAACCTAGTATGTATAACTCACCTTAACAGTATTGGCTATCTGTACAATGAAGCTTTATTGTTAGGTAGCTCTAGTTGTTAAAACACTAACAGAAGAGGACGGGGTGATCAATATGTGATGCAGTCTCACTAACATATCACAGTAAGCCAAACACATGAAAGTAAGCCATTAACCCCAGAAGCCTTCATATAACCTGTGTAAGCCCATTTAGCTAAAAGGTGCAGTCATAAAGTTATGAAGCTGGCCAAACTTCTCTTTTCAACCTCTACAGTGCACCATTAATTCCTTCAAATCCACATCCCTCCCACCATCTTTCAACCTATCTTGGGTCTCTCTTAAGGCAGAAAGATCTGCGATTCTCTGCAGCAGATCTGCTTTAACAGTACCACACCATCCTTAGATTTCCCTACTCAGCCCTCTCCTTTCCCCGTTTTTGTCTAATGTTCTTGGTGTGAAGAGGAGGTGGATAGTGCCCAAGGACAAGGATGAACCAGATTGTTTACAGAAGCAGTAGAGTTTCAAAGAAACTAAATGCTATTTATTTTTAATCGTTCCACCGTGTTTCACACACCATCACTCTGCTGCTTGTCTCCCTGAGGTGACCAGTGCTTCATGTTTGTAAATATGTGTACACGATTTGACAATATCAGTTTTTCTTTTCATACTACAGTTTTCTTTTCATACATGCATAACAAAATGTTGCTATGCATGTTTGGGTATTAGCACTGTATGTACTTCAGCATTGCAAATATTAATGTAAGTATGTGTTGGGTATAGAACGTGAAAATATATGTGAGTCGTTGTTCTGATAGAAGAGTATTGTGTGTCAGTGTCTCTGTCAGTGGGAGGTAGGATGGATAAGTGGAAAACTAAAACACTCACCAGCTCAACGAAAGACAGCCCTCCATAGCTGTGGGCCATGATGAAGACATTCTTGGCTGCAGCTTTGGACACAAAGTGGTCCCACACGTACAGCACGTGTTCCTCAGAGGAACCATTTTCCTGTGACACAAAAAAAAAGCCCTATGTTACATCCATAAAAAAGTTAAGGGAAATGTGGTGAACTTGAATACTGTCTACAAACCCTCAACAAGAACAGCTGTGAAATTACGGAAACATTTGATGTGTCCAGCCAATGAGACCGAAGCATTAATGGAGCTGTCAGATTTAGAAATTTAATGTTACAGAATCAAAACTTGCACCCCAAGGCCAGCCAAACAGAGAAGTATAAAAAAAGTGGTGGTTGCTTGAGGTGATCTCCTTGCCAATAAGTCAATAAGTCTTGCATATTGCAAATGCCCCAAATGTGAAACTCAATAGGCTGGGTGACGCAATGTTTAGATCTTAATTTGTAACCCATTGTTGAATCAATGGCTCATCTATACAGCAGCAGAGGCATAATAGGAAGACACTAGGGGAAGGTCAAAGGAAAGAACATGTGCATACAAAACATGAACATCTCTGTACAACTTTGCACCCATTCACACAATAACAAAGGAATAAACCTGCAGGATTTCACTCATATGCACAGTCATTTACACATTTGCAGGATGTAACCAGAGGACAAGTTTAATTAACTTCAGATGTACACACTAATATCCAGGAATGAAAAGAACAATAGTAAAAGCACAGCCATGAAAAGGGTCTTTGTTAATGAACTTGTGACATTGATTCTGGACTTTGATTTTCTATCAAGCTGTCCCGTTCACAATAGAAATCCACAACTGATTCCTGCAAAAAGTTAAACTATACATGGACTCTAGAAAAACCTATATGGCTAAATCACAACAGCACTCTGTATTGAAGATAGAAGTGTAGTGTATGCAAACATGATATTCACACACACAAGCACACAGTTATCTTAATTAGCATACATATGTGTATAAAAAACAATATCGTAGAATAAACAAACATAGAGTCTATCGAGAATTACACTTCATATGTTAATTGAGTGTCAAACTGTTCCATGCGACTCCAAAACAAATAATTAGTTATATAGTGGTAGAGGACACAGGAGGTGTCTTAAGAAACCATCCTGTGAGTTCACCTTTAAGTGTTTGCTTTAAGACACTATATTCTCACAGAAAGATAATGACTTCAATATTCACTCTTATAAAAATGGTAATTGAGAAGAAAGTGTACAAAGTATTACAGAAAATATGATTTAAACCTTCAGTAGAAACTAAGGAAGCTTGCGATTTGATGAGATGTTTTCATTGAATGCATGCGTGTGTGTACAACTTGGTGGGCAACAGTGTGCGTATGTGTGTACTTGTGCTTTTTGATGATGTGCTGATGTGTGTTTTTGTTGCTGTGTTTGGCTAGAGGTAAATTAACCTGTCAGAGTGTTTGTGTTTACTGCTAGATTAGCATGAGAGGGTTGTAGTGTCAGCACCCACCTCCATTCACAGAATGTGATGCAAGAGCAGGCAACTCTGCTCTGCCCTGCCCTTCTGCCATCAGTGCTGTGCATGTTCGTGTGGGAATGTGTGTGCTCTTGGATGCACGAAGGAGTTGGCTGAAGCAGAGTTGTCTATCTAAAAGGCCGTGACATGAAAGCCCTTTGAAGTCTCCCTCTTCTCTCCTTTGCCATGTCGCCCTTAATCTGTAAAGCCCATTTCATTAGCTTGCCTCTGTCACTAACTCATTCCCTGTCTTCTACCTTCTTTTCTTCCTTTTCTGATGTCACCTATTCTTCCACCTCTTGTTTTGTCCACCTCTCCAGACAATGCCAGAACCTGAGGCATTAGACAGGCTTGTTACCAGACATAGTACATTCAGACATGTGTGTGACTACAGACAAAAAAGCGGCAACAAGTGATAACTAACAACTTTTTAGTCACAAACATTGCCATTGTATTTATTTCTATACAATGAATAATACATGTTTTTAAAGAAATATATTGCATGCTTGATGTCCTCATGATGTCATGTATTCTACAACCACATACACAAACACAACCAATACAAAATTCTTTGCTTACATCCTCAGCAGCAGAAGACAGAGTGACTGACTACCTGGCATGGTAGTGTAGTGAATTATCTACACAGCATTTGCATACTGTTGCAATTATTTCCTGGGGTTAATTAGCTGTGGTGGAGCACACCGCCCTGTGAGACCAGCTTCCTGTCACTAGCTCTCACAGTATCTTAGCCGTATTTATTTATTTTCCTCATTTCCCCACAATGACTGTGTGTATTCGCCTGAATGTCGTGTGTGCATCTGCCAGCCCTGTCAGAATGGCATCCCAACTGCACACCTGTTGCCAACATCCTTCAGCCATGACTATCAGGGGACATTTGAGAGTGTGTACTGTTTGTGTGTGTATGTTTGCTGAATATATAGCGATCCATACCATACCTGCAGAGAATATAAAATACAAATGTGCTCTCTAGACAGTCTCTGGACCAGACGGTATCCAGATGCTGACAGCTAACTATTATCAAAAGAAAAAAATGAAGATACAGACAGCATACACACCATCACACATGCAAACCAATCTTGCATTTACTGTCAGTCACCGTGACCTCAGGTGCAGAAATCTCACTATAGTACTGTTGTCTGTGAATACTTTTAGTCCACAGTT
Organism: Helostoma temminkii; assembly: GCA_900302695.1. Taxonomy (NCBI): domain Eukaryota; kingdom Metazoa; phylum Chordata; class Actinopteri; order Anabantiformes; family Helostomatidae; genus Helostoma; species Helostoma temminkii. Next base: position 54,094 of record OMLM01009801.1, on the reverse strand, counting down.
TATGATAAAACTCATATATACTTAGTGGGTGTTTTGAACATCAAGGATACTGCCTGTCTATGTGATTATGTCCTGATTATGTGTTATAACTTTGTTGCATCAGCATTAAACTGCTAGACAACCTGCTACGCAACACTGTGCATGAATATCTACCCCGATCTTAGTCCATAAGTGGTTCCAACTGTTGAGTATGTTTGCCTTCCAAATCTCTAGTTTCAAGAATTTGTTCAATTTAGCTCTTTCCATTACTTACACAATAACAACTCACACTCTATTCCAAAGCCACACATAACTACACACGCACGCAAACTTGCACACACACATGCTCGTGTTTCTTCTAAAGCTGTCCAGTCCAATACTTGCCCTGTGTTTATTCACTGTAATGAGAAACAGGGAAGGGAGAGCGGGGGAGAGGAGTGTGCTGCAGCCAGAATAACAGCCCCAATGCCAACACAAACCTAGTGTCTGACCAACACAGGAAACAATGAATCTAACAACATCAACGCACTTTGACAAACAACCACTTCAGACCTCCATGCTCCTCCCTTCTGCTCCTCCTCCCCAGTCATCCAAAACACACAGGATGCTGGAATTTCTAACCAAAAGATGGTGAGCAGTGTGGACCGGAAGGAATCTAATGGATAAGAGCCGTTACACTTTTTACATTCAGAAACTTTTCATTGGAAGCCAGAAGTGTCAGGACAGTGTCACAGGATGCCTAAACAACTTTATTGGGTTTGGACTTATTTGGCTAGGCAGTGCTGGTTCCAATCTTGCGGAAATGTCAGTAAGTATTTCAAGGTGTTGGAGTGACAGCTGAGGAAGATTCAAAAGTAATACAAACACACATAACACAACAATATTATCCCTGAGTTTATTCTGGTGAAGGAAGAGGAAGAAACAAATTACTAAAATTACACAGGAGCGCACTCACTTTCTCACTCTCCTTCTCTCACACACACAGACACACACACACACAGACACACTGATTCTCAGTCCCTCCATCCCCTCCTGCTCTCAGGCCAAACACTGAGTAAACCCACCTGCAGCTCCAGTCATTACACTCTTTAATATGTCCTGATCAGCATGGAACAGGATTGTTTTCATTTGGCCTAATGATTAAATATTAAATAAGCAATGTACATAATTACATGTTTGATATTATCAAAGGTTATTAGATTGAGCTAGCGTGTGTGTATATGTGCGTAACTGCATACATGTCTCTGTATACACAATTAAAAAGTGGACGTCAACGACACCTGTTTGCAATTGCATTCTAATCAATGTCTGAGACATGCACTCCTTTGCCATTGCTTCCTTTTTTTACTCACTGTCTTTGTTTCTTTCTTTACTTGCATTTAAGGCAGACAGAGAGTTGAAGTTAGCTAGAAGCTGTCTAGGAGCTGATGGGTGTGCTAGAGTAGGGGAATGGAAGGTATAGAGCAAATTAGCAGCAGAGATGGGAAAATAATGACTGTGGCATTGTGGGTAATTAGCAGGTATAGTACCTATGGAGAGTTGGGAATATAATGATGTGAGAAAAAGACAGAAAAGGCAGAATGAGGTGAAAAACGTGCACAAGACTAACAAGAGAGGAAAAATGTGCATGTGTGAGAAAGACCAATGCATGTGTATGTTTTATTAGACTTGCAATGAGTGGATATACAGTATAAGGAGAGACTTAGTAGACTGAGTGACTGAGTAAGTGTGTTCGTGAGTGAGACAGACAGACAGAGAGAGAGAGAGAGAGAGAGAGAGAGGGAGAGAGAGAGAGAGACCTGGAGCCAGAGAAAGGAGAAAAACTATAATGTACATGTCATCCCACGTGCAGATTAGCGTGTGCAGACTGTATACAATAAAATAGCATGACCTTGGTAGGGTCAGTCTTCTCTGACAATATTTGCCGGGGCATTGTTTCAAATCAATAACTCATTAACAAAGTACAAAGGAAGTTGCTGTGGGTTTGTGAGATTCTTTATTAGAAAAGACCAGCTATGGGCCAGAAAGGTCATCGCTGTGACATCTCGGCTGGGCTTGCACTGCCGCCCGGATTGTCAGGTGAAATTACTGCAAGCCATTAATTGACATAAGGCAAAGGAGAGCGGGCAGGCAGACAAGGCTGTGTTTGTTCCAGGATGACCCTGAGGTGCTGTGTCCGCGTGTGTACACCTGCGTGTGTGTGTGTGTGTGTGTCTGTGTCTTCTTTTGGGTCAGCCTACAACAGGGTTGTGTGGAGAGAGACAGAGAGGGAGGGGGGGAGGTGCGAGGGAGGGCAGGACGGATGTGTTTGATGGTTGACCTGACTAGAAGATTGGGAGCAGAGATCTGGGACCAGCTACACTCGTTCTGCCTTGAGCAAACACACAAACACATAGGTATCCGAACACACACAGATGTTACGTACTACACATAACGCATTTCCAGAAATGCTCGAAAACACAAAACCTATTAGACTTGCTTCCGTTTAAAGCTTTGAAAAGTCAAATGCCCTAACTTACTATATACACTAAATTCAAAGACAATAGGGTAATTTAACACGTGCCACACAACAAAGTTGTACTTGTACCATTGCCTTAAACATGGAAACTAAAGTCATACAGTGCATACATGTGCACATAGGTCAAAATGTGTTTCTCTATCACACTTATACAGAAATACACACCTAATTACAAAGATGGCATATAGCCAATTTGTTCTCTGCTGCAAACAGGTGAGCTGCCCTGTAGACCTGGTCATTGACTTCTCCTCTGACCAAGTTCAGAGGTTAATCAAGTCCCTACCTGTCTTTGGAAATGCTGAGCTTTACTTCTTGGCACAACCACAAGTCAAAGGTCAAATAAACCCTGTCTGTATTATTACTTGTGCGCTACAGACTGGGGCAAAGGGGTGAAGGTGACAAAGAGCAAAAACCTAGTCCCTTTGAGAAACACTGCAGCTCCATGTCAAATACAATTACCAGTGTGTGTTTGCTGGTGTGGTCATGTTTTAATGTTTATAATCAAGTTGTGTGTGTGGATATGTGTGCACGTACATAAGTGAATTCTCAGGATGTTTTGGAGCAGTGTGAACATGGCGGAAAAGGACATGATCTGCTAAACACAGATGAGAACAAGGAACTCAGCAGACAGCTGCAGTTGGGGCCTGCTCCTTCCTTAGGCAAGACACTCTGTCAAATCAGTAAGAGACAGTATAAGGCCAACATGTCTGTCCCACATCTACCACCAAGAAATTGCAGAAAGGAAACAAAACAAACAGTATGTAAAAAAAAATGCTATTTTAGTTTTATTTCCCTCTCAAGAGGGCATTGAATCAAATTAGAGTTGATCCAACTCTAAAAAACTGGGAATTAAACAACACCTTAAGTGGAAACACTAACCCACTGAAGAGCCCCAATATTTTCCTCCATTGTGCCAAATGAATAACATTCATAATGAAAGCAGATCTCTCATTCTTGAAGTTGCACTGAAGCTGAATATAATGGAAGAAAAAGAACAGAAGGAATAGCCTAAATCTGCTACTTCAAAATGCTATTGGAGTGAGGGCCTCTCAGTCCATCTCTCTCTCTCTCTCTGAACATTTAAGGAACATACAATGTAAGATGTTAAAAGGAAAAGCATTAAAAAAACTAAGACAAAGAGAAATAAGTATTCCAGTCACTTTTAAAAATAAGTGGTGCTTAAAGAAAGGAAAAGCACTGTTTTTTGTCCCCTTTGCTCTTTTTTCCCCTACTTCTTTCCAGGACCTGCTGGCCTAATCCCAGCCAGCCAGCCTTGGGTGAACTCTTTGGAAGCTTCTTAAGGCCATGAATGTGCCTTTTGTTCCTGCCATTCCTCCGCTTGGCTGACAGAAAATAGCTAACTGGATTACTGCTAAAATTCAGAGTAACGTGAACACCCAAACTTCTATATGGCAAAGTGCTAAGAAAGCGCTTCCCCCCAACCCTTCCACTATCCTCCTCAGCATCCCTCCGATCAGACTTTATATCCTTCCATCCCTCCCTCTGTCCCCTCTGTTTCTCTCTCCCTCCTCCACCAACATCCCCTTAAACATGGTGCAGTGGTGTGTGATCTGAAGAACAGGAGAAGAGAGGGATTAGATAAGGTTGAGAGGTTGCACACTATGAACCTAAGGCTAAAAAGTAAGAATCCTAAAAGCAGTTAAGAGCTTATTAATGTGTCTAAGGAAGCGTATTAATCAACTCAACTCTATCAGGGGGCTGTCTCTGTGTGTGTGTGTGTGTGTGTGTGTGTGTGTGTCTTAGACACTGTAATTCAATGTTGTAAAAAAGAAAATGTACAATGTCTAAATACAGAGTAAGATGTGGGTGTCAATCCAAGCTCATGGAATTTTGTATAATGTTGGAATCCATTATAATACAAGGAGTTGAAGTATATATTTGATGGTGTGGGTATCTGAATGGCTGTGTGCAGGTGGTCTGGCAACTCAGCGGGAGTTAGAGTGTGAGGTGCAGTGAATAAAAAGGTTTTTGTGTGTGTGCATGTGTGCATGTGTGCGTGTGTGTGTGTGTCTTTCTCCTTCACCTCTTACTCAGGGTGGGTGGTGGATCAAATCAAACCTCTTTAGTAGGGCTGTTTTCATATTTAACAGCACCAACCCAAGAAACCTGTGCACACATACTCACGCACGCACGCACGCACACACACACACATAAAAATCTTGGTTCTTTTTCCACCTTCTTTACTCTTTTGTGTGTTGATAAGTGTGTGCGTTTGCATATCTGCATGTGTGTTCATGTGCGGACAGAGGCAGAGCAGTGAAGAGTTAAGTAGTGCAAGAGGAGGTGTGGACAAAAGAGGCAAGGTCATACATACTAACATTCTGCTGACTTCTGGATCAAAGGTCAAAATTCAAGGGGTGCCAACACAGAATCATTCTGCTCACTCATTAATCTTTATCTCCAGTTTTGCAATGCCTGCATGTAAGGACAAGGGTGCTTGGCTGGAATATCTAAACCTTTTACATGACTCCAATTTTTCTTGTTTAATGAGAATAACTGTATAACTCATGTGCTGTTCTGTTTTTATGCATCTCTATTGTTTTCAGAATTTTCAGCACAATGCTAAATAAATTTCTAAGAATTGTTATATTAACTATAGCTTAAAGTATACTAAATAGAAAAAATTATCTGAGCTGACATGACACTGAACCGATGAAGTGTGCTTCAGTCACTCATTATATTGTTTTTCCTCACTTCAATCTCATGAACAAAAGTAAAGAGAGTTTAACTACAGTATTTCAGAAACACTGAAGTCTCAAAAATACACACACCTTTTTTCTATGCATTTTCTATCTATGACCCTGCCCAGTGCCCAGGGTGCAGTATGGAGAAATTTCGATTCCTCGAGAAACTCAAATAACTTGATTACAACAAATCCTTGATGTAATTCTCTGCCTCAAAGCTTCATTTAATCTTTGTATTTATACACAGTCCACACTTCTCAAGGATGATATTTACTGCCACACAATGTGCTGCACTGTGGCGTGGTTTGCAAAATGAAGACAGAGAGAAAACTAATGTGTCAAAAGTCTAGGATCACGTCAAAAACATTTTTGTTTGTTTGTTTTTTGTTTGCATTTGTTATGTGTATCTGAATGTGACAGTATCTGCAGAGAGCCTAGTGTAAAAGCCTTATAAACAGCCTGGATAGGTTTTAAAATAAGTGCCTACACAGCATGTGTTTAATTAATGTTAGCATACGGGTCAGGTCGGTCCAGATTTTATTTAGATCTGATTAAGTGCAATTAACGGGTCAGTCTAGTACTGACCTGTGTTCAGGTTACCAAAACTGGATCCATGAAGGACAGGGGTCTGCATTGACTCTGGTTCCAAACTTTCTCTCTACTCGTTTTTGCCTCTTACAAAAGCCACAAAGCCTCAGTATAGATATGTCTGAGCAGTAGTTAGGTTGAAACCTGTCATTCTCAAAGTAATGTTGTACAACTCAAAAGCATAATTTATTATAATTATATTATTGTCTGCAACTTAAGCACCGGACATATCGATTTTTCTAAAAAGGAAACCACTTAATTGTTAATTTTAACATACTTGTTGTATATTAAGATAATTGTATATTTACTGCTGCCTTTGATAAAATAAAAAAACTTATGCAAATACTAGATTAATTGACAGAATACTCAGTTCTTATAATAATCAAAATCCTAGTATCAGGATGTTCCTCTCAGGACAGGGAAACATTGTCTAGGACTCTATCAACAATCTTAAACTGCTCAGTTACTGAATGCTAAATATTTCAGGAGAAGATGGGAGACTGAGGAGAACATTTGTACATTAAGAAAAAAAGAAACAAATAAAAAGAGAAAGCATCATGTGATATTAGAATATTTTACATTATGAATAATATGAATATGATGAAAATGTTCACATGCATATAAACATACACGTTGCTGTTCCTAGGAGTTATGATCATTGTGTAAGAAACTTACAAATATTACTCTTCAAACTACAATTTGGTACATTAAATAATAAGCATACATCTGAATTACAAAGAAATTAGTTTAGGTTCAGTACTGCAAATGAGATGCTGGATTTATCGAAGGAACTTCACGCAGATAGTATAAAGTGAAAAAATCAGTTGTGTGATGGGGAAGCTAGTGTACATGTAAAGAAGTGTGATAAAGTAAGAACTCAGTGTGGTTAATTATCCCTTATTAGAGTGTGTGTAAAGGTACTGCCAGGGGGGTGAGAAAAAAAAGCCAGTGCTGACAGCTCACACGCCGCCCGTTAGTCCCACAGCAGCCCTAATTCTTGTCAGACACCAGAGACTGACGTCTTTCACACACAGACGCACAAACATACATACAGTGACACTACTGCCATCAACCCAAGTAAGATACAGGACACTTTTCTCGTAAGTATACAATAATTAATAATTATTAAAATGTCTTTGACAGAAACCCTTAAAGAAAGAAAAAATAGCAAGGTATATATAAGTGGTAAATTATGGATTTTGTTGATAGGGGTGAAACAAAATACATTTATCAAGAGGGCAACAATGTATGGATTTTGTTTTACTTTGGCCTTAATTATTTTCCACAGGAGAACTAGTTTTATGCAAAGGGTCACTTCCTTTGTTTTATTGCAAGGTAACTTGGGCAAGCTCGGTGCGTGGAGCCAGGTGTGTATGTGCACATGAAAGTGTATGTGCTGGGGACTGGGTAGTATGGTCAGTGCAGCATAAGAAAAATGTTGCAGTGTGTTTGCACAGTATGTGTTAGCGAGATAATAATCCCAGTGGTCGACAAGAGTGAAGGCCAGGGCTGCACTGACCAGCCCACCATCTGAGAGAGAAAAAGAGAGAGAGGGAAAGAGGAAGAGAAGGAGGTAGCCATGTGGTTAACACTTGCTCACTGAAAGGCGACTGGAGCACAGCCAACCTCTTCACACACAGGCTGACCACACAAGAGCCTCTCTTTCTCCCTCTGCCTCCCATCCTCCCTTCATCCCTTGTTACCTAACATTTCCTTCCTTGGCTAGCCACCTCCCACCGTCTTCCTCCCAGCATCTTCTTGCCTCCTTTGTCACTTCCAAACTTGCCCAAATTCCTCCCTCCTACTTTCTCACCTAAGTCTCTTCTCCTACCTCCTCCCACAACCATAAACTGTCACTCTGTCCACCTCCCCCATCACGTCTGCTTTTGATGAACATCTATCCTTCTGTCTCCCTGCTGCTGCTCCTTAAGCACTTCCTTCCTGCCTCCCTTTTCTATCTCTCCTCCCTCTCTCCATTGCTTCATACCTCCCTCCGTCTCCGACTTACCCGTATAGGGATCCGTTCGGTCTCTGTCTCCTTCTGTGGGTTACGGTATTTCTCATAAAATTCTCTCTTCTTTTTGCCCTCTTTATCATCTTTGCGTTCCCTCTTTTCAGCGGGTTCATCTGTGGGTTCAGCAGGAGAAGGTATGGGAATGGACTTGGCTGGCTTCTCCACCTCCAGATAGTTCTCATTGGGGTTGAGCACCATCACACCATAACCCTCCTAAAACAGTTGGGAAATATATGTATCATTCACAGTTTATTACAAGCATCACAACTTTGATGTGCTTAGAATTTATGATATTTTATTCATTTCTATATAGTTAAATACAGTATAACAGAATAATATTTTGTATTTGCTACTTCTTATAATAAATTGCTTTTTAATCTAAATAAAAATTAAGCAGGTTAAAAAAAGCAAAATTATCGAGGGAGATGGGTTTATATTGACAGTATATTGACAAAATAAATACGTCTTTATGTATTGAACACGAGAGGTGTGTACATGCATGTTTGTGAGAAAGATCTGTAGAATGATAATTAGTAGCAGAATTGTGATCGTTGGATATTTTTTACTTTGAGAAAAAGCACGATCAGGAAGAATAAAAAAAGAAAGAAAATAGCATTATCTTTGTCAAACTTTATATGGGAATGTGGAAATAAAACTGCAAGATAATCTCTGCTACAGTGAAACTCAGAAACAACCTGTTCGGTCAAGGTCTGGTAGTGACTCATGGTGATTACGAAAGAGTATATCTACAAGCAATTAATACTGTAAAAACACTTCAAAGACACAGATTGTCAGACAACTGGGGAAAACATGCAAATCCAGACTAGTAGAAAAGGCAAAGGAAGAGACCAAAAGCAGAGTATGTCACTACAGGAAAAAACTAAGACGTAACTGAGAGAATTAAATACAGCTACGATGTTTCAGTTGGTGAGAAACATTTAGTGTCTCCAAAGGCCAAGTGTCACTTAATATCAAATCCAATCGATTCTTCTATCACACGACAAAAGTATTAGTTGTAAACATCTATTTGTATGTGCAGGTGTTTATAAGTGTTTATAAGTTTGAAACCTCTACAGACAGCACAACATGAAAATGTCTTGTGAGGAAAAATAATATAATATATAATGTCTTTGTAGTACGCTGAGAAGGTGCAAAATAAAAATGAAATAATGGTAATTAATGTGTTAATAGTGTAAAGTGCACTATTTCAAAATGCCAAAAATTGAAAGAGATTATTAAAAAAACTTAAACGTAACAAAGAAACCAACAAAGTGGTTATAATAAGAGAGAATGACAGAAGGGAAATGTATTGTAGAGAAAAGGAAGTTTTCTTGAAGCCTTTAGTGACTTCTTCAACTTTGAAGCCATTTTAATTAACTGTGTTTATTATCCCAAGCACTCTGAAACTAAAGCAGGAAATAGATGGATTCCTGTTTCACTTTGCTTGTGCTTTTCAGACACAACCCCATTGTGACTAAACACATACACACCCCAAGACTTAGACTTATGGGTACATGCCTGTGCAAACCCGCACATACAAACACACAAAGACACACACACACGCACACTAAAGAGTACGAAAGATATCAGTGCTGACAAAAAGACCTTAAAGAGATGTGAGGAGTTTAGAGATGGAGCATTGCTTGTTTCCTCTGTAAATCGCCAACACATACAGAAACACACACAGTCTTCTCGAGGCAGCACGTCCTCCCTTCCTTAATAAGTGTTAACACAATGTGCTCATCTTCTGTTGACGCAGCATGTGTGTGTGTGTATTCCTCCTGTGCCCATCGGCATCAAACCTGCCACACACCCATTCCCTTAGCACCTGCCGTGTGTTGACAACAGCAAAATGACAGTGTCTCACTTATTCCGATTATAAAATTAGCCTAATTCTCGCTACCTTTCAAATTCAGACATGATTTTCCTTAATTTGCTGGACATATGTGTAATGTAAAACTTATTAACATTAAGATTCAAGAAAGATCACAAGAATGAAGAACAAGAATGATCAGATTATTATCTTTAAAATATTGCACTATTATAAATTGTAAGTGTAACTGAATTGTCAGTGAATATATCTTCTGATTCTAATTTCAGCTTTAAAAAGTTCTGCTACATAATGGTAGTGAAGGTTGTATGTTTTACTTCAAGCCACATTAAGCCTTGTAATGTTGTATGTTTTAAAAATGACAAGTCTACAGTCTGTGGGCAAATCTAAGGTAGATTCTCCCAACCTGGATTTGTAATTAGTCTGTGACTTTGTGTATGTGTACGTACAGAGGAAAAGGTTAAGTTGGAGCGGTAATGGAAGAGAATCTATTAGTGAGATTTAATTCAGTTTTCAGACATCATAGACATTTGCAGGCAAATAGAAAAGTTCAAACACACAGGAGCACAGGCAGACAGATGGATACACAGAATACACTGAACGAGAGGACAGAAGAAACAGAGGGAGACAGAGAGGAGAGAACAAGTTTGTAAACAGAAAGGAGAAATTTGAAGAGAACAAGTTTGAAAACAGAAAAGAGGAAATTTGGCCAGATTGTAAAATAAAAAGCAAAAACAGATAGAGACGGAAGGAGAAGTCTCACCACATCCACACCAGCTTTGTGCCACTGCCCACTGGTGGTAGCCTGATAAAATAACTGACAAGACCAGTTCAGCTTGTGGCAACATCATAAAAAATGAATTTAAAATCTAATTTGATTAAAAGTAAAAAAAACTAAACAATAACAAACTGAACTCTGAACTCAACTGCATTCATTTGAGAGGAAAGAATCGCAGACCTAACATGAAAAGACTGTTGTACTTAAACCCTATCATATCACTTTGTGTGCTCTTCTCCTTGCCCCTGGTCCTGACTCACAAGGCCAAAAGTTAATGGTTTGGCAACATGGGTCCACATGTTCTGATGCTAACCCTAGGTGGCCTACAACCATGTTTAGTTGTCAGTACTCTTAGTCTAACCTTAACTGGTCAATAACCCTTCCTACCCTTAAGCACACTAATGCTAACCTCAAGTGCCCTGTTCCTCACCTTTAGCATCCTTAAGCTAACCCTGTGGCCTGTGGCCTTTCCTCTGAAGCTGCAAACACACCTAACTAAGCTAACAGTGCTAACCTTTTCAGCTGTCCACTCACCCAGAAGGACATTGCTGTAAAGGCAACCATTACAATTGGCATATTTAGTCTGGAGGAGCAGGGCCGCAAAGTTCACTTCTATGTCGGAAACCATCGTTTATTTGAACACTAAGATGTCTGTGTCGATGTCAGGACCACACTGATGTTTCTGTGAAATCACTTCCTCTTATTATTATTTTCTCAATCAGCAAGATACAAAAAGCCTTGTTGTATGAAAATATTTCATTTTGTTATTTTCAAATATTTTAAATGAAATAAGATTTTAAAATGACAATATTTTTTCAAAGGTAAAACAAATAAATACTAGCTTGCTACCGTGATTTGATACACAGAACGTATCTGAACAATAAAATAAGAAAACAAAAAAAATCCAAATGCAAGTCTTTCCAAATCCCAAAGAACTAATTTCTCCCACAGAGCTAATGTTCATCAACCTAGGTTCTGCGTTTTGTGACAGCTAAATCTCTCTGCCATACAGCCTTCTGGAGTTGGGTCATTCTGCCTTTGTGTGTGTAGCTAACTGTCAAGTCTCTCCCACAGACACACACTGGATACACCTGCTAAATCTGATCTTTGTGTTGTGATGTGCTGTCTTATACAAATGCACAATTGCAAACCTTAGGTCACCCTGCTTTTTATGCCACTAAATCTCTCCCTCACACATTGCTAACATTGGGTCACTTTGCCATTGTCCTATACACACAGACTGTCTCAAATAAAACACACACACACACAATCCTCTAGCGTTGGGTCAATTTTGTCTTTCTGCTGCAGTACGCAGGCTAAGTCTCTTCCCATGCCCCGTGGGTGCCCCTGTGCCATAACCACACTGAGTCCCTGCCCTAGGGCCAGCGGTCAAGGGGGTCGCCCCGACCCCCATCACCCTGCTCTGGACGCTCCTTAGTGCTCCTTTGTCGGCCTGTCCCACACCAGATAGCACAACAAAGGCTGCTGCTGCTACGGAAACCAGGGCTTGTCTCATCATCCCTTCCTCCGCGATCGCCCCATCTCCATGTATGCAGCTTTATGAAATTTCTTAAAACACATGGTCCATTTGATTTGCACAGTAGAAAGAAATTAAAGATAGAAAGATGTAACAAAAATATTGTATTAGGGGTTATTTGTGGTTTGTTATTATCAAAACGAAACCATATTGCTGTGACTACTGACACTTGTCAACAGTCAGTGATGACACTGATGTGGCTGATGTTTATGGTCAAACTGGATGCTGCTTGTCCACTAGAACTTTGATGGTAACAGGTTATTATTCTCCCTTCCTGTCGCATTATTTAAAAAGAATGTGAATAATGTGTGTGTCTGTGCGCCCATGTGTGGTGTGAGTGGGTACACAAGTGTGGCAGTAAATAAGATGTCCCTTTAAGACAGCAGCACCTCTATTTTTCCAGTGGAGTTGTAATGAAATGAAATGTGTCTAATGTGCAGGAACAGGGAGAGAGGCGGCCAGAGTGAGAGGGTGTTTCATCTGTGCGTGTGGAGCTCAGCGAAGCTTTGATGTGAGAGCTCTCATGTAGTGAGCAGGGCTTTGGGCACAGGGAAAAGGACAGCACTTGACAGGTACAAAGCATGGATGATAGCGGTCACGGGTGCATGCAGTGAGGAAAGTGGATGGTATGGTTGCATGAGTTTTAGCTTGTATGTGTGGCTGCTGAATAGGAGCATATTTATGCTCTTCTTCTCATTGCACTCATATTTTAATGCATTTGTGTATCCGTGAGCATGCATCTTACACCTCAGGAAGTAGCTCGTAGTCTATAGGTGTCTGTTTAAATTGGCTCTTGGGCATCTTAATTTTTCGTTTTCTGTCGGAGAGCTGTTAGGATCAGGACAAGCGACGCATCCTTTTCAACCAACAGCCATCACTTCACTTCCTTGTTTTACCAATACGCAGCTCCCGATTCGCTACTGAGGCTTGACTGACAAGAGGGAAAGGGTCACCCTGCACGGCAGACCCAATAAGATGAGGAGGAGGGGAGGGATGGCTGCAGGCTACAGTTTGGTTTGAGATCTGAACGAGGCACAATGGCTGACCGAGAAAAAAGGCTAAGTTGGGAAATACGCATGAGCAAAGCAACAGCATCACAATTTGTTTGCATTTCAGTTACTAGAACCTGAAGTGAAATCTAATACAAGTACAACATTGTTTACAGGTAAGAGGAAGCTCATTCCTTAATAAAGAGGTAACCTACAAAGGAGCTGAGAGGGAAGGTAAATACTGTAATAACAAGTACACTCTCTGGCTCTCCCTCTCCATCAGGGCCGCCCTGCTGTGTGACCTTGTCTGTCTCTGTCTCTACATGAGCTTTTTTTTTTTGCATGCGGGGCCCCTTTATCCACCCGATCCCCCTCTTTTCTCTCTTTCTCTCTCCTTTTCCACTCCCCCTCTCCCTAAGGCTGAGATACCACACAGATCGCACAGTACTGTCAGATTAAGTCACGGTGCCCCCTTTCTCATTTTAACACAGCACCAGTCTGAGACCCCCCATACCCACCAAACACACAGCTATGTTTCTCTGAGAGCAGAAGTGTGGGAGACTACTTACTGTACCACAGGGGCTATGAAAAGGCGTGTGGATCTTAGGGGTGATGTGAGAGGGGATGAGACAGAATTGTCATCAGCCTGTCAGCGCAAAATCAATCATCCTCTTGATAACCAGAAATACCCAGGGGGCCAGGCGAGCACTCGCAGAGAAATGTTACTCAACATTACACATCATACGTGAGATGCATGTGCTTAACTCTTTTTTGGATCCTCTGCTTAACTCCTTATCCTTGTATGTTTAGGCAATCAATTGAACAGCAGACACAAATGTTTACATAGGCAAACTGAAGCTTCATCTCCCTATCTGCCCTGTGAGTTCATTTTGAACAAATCACCCTCCATATGAGTTTCTCCTTTTATAAAGACTACATATTTAATTATGTTTTCTAAATTCAACTTTTCGCTGCAAGTTCAAAGACTATCCGGTCTTTGCTTCCACTAATGTAGTTGTACACTAATTTAGTCAAAGTAAATAAGACTCTGTGGTAATGATTATCTTTTTCTTGATCTTAATGAGCACAAATAGTTTAGGTCAGAATAAGAGGCTAACCTTTACAGCTAGTCAAGTAGTTGTGTCTGTAATAAGCAGCAGAGTTTTTAACCTTGGCATGGATGTCTAAGCTCATTTGGATATTGTTTATATACAGAGCTGAATATTTATAAATTAGTTCAAAGTGGAGCAGTAGGGTGGAGGAAGTACAGAGAATAGTACAGCTTCTGATCCCAGATGCTACAGCTTCTTTTCATGCACGCATTTACATTTCTTTCTCTCCATTTCACTTTTTATTTCTCTCTTCCTGTCTCACTCCCCCCGACCTGTCTATTTTCAGCACCTTCGTGAAAGGATAGACTTAAAGACACTCACACAGGCACTGTTGAGTAACTCAGTGCAATGCCAAAGCCAGTTTATGTGTCACTTATTTTCAATACCCAGCGTCTGTGAATCTGTGAATTTGTTCAGCCACTATTCATGTTCAATGGTTGATCAAGCATCAGAGTGTCTGGACAGACATTGCCACATAACACAAACACACACACACACACACACACACACACACACACACACACACACACACACACACACAGGCCTGCTTCATCTGCTCTCAGCACGACACACACAGAGGGAGGTGTAGGGCTAGGGATGGGGGTTGCTAGAATGAGGGTGGATGTAGCATTAATCACCGTCCAGGTGGAAATTGTCAGAGCTATTGATTGTGCAAGTAAATGTTACACAAGTCATTTGTCAATTTTTTTTTTTAACAGAAGACCTGTGTGTCATTCGCAAAGACACATCTGTGAAAGTAAACTCACCAACTGTGAGATTTTATATTGGTGTTTCACCTCAACTTAGCAATTAGTTCAATTATCTTTCATTATATCTTTGTACGATGAAATCATTAAGCATAAAAACTAAAGAATAATAGAAGCTGAAATATTGAGATGTTTCAGTCATTAATGTTACTTGGACAGATTGTCAAATTGGCTGCAAAATAAATTAACATTTCCACTATACTTTAATATTAAAGTATCAAGCATGTACTTTCCACATACACAGCGGAGGAAATACAGTAAGCAGGAAGACTTCTCAGCCCACAGAGGGAAAGCTATAGGGAAATAAAACCAGGAAGCTTATTCTGATGCCGTTAGCATTTTGATTTATACATTCTATATTGTCTCCCCTAAGCATACACATGTATTTTTAATGAGGGCACAGAGAGATATAGATCATGGAATGATAGGTGCCTCCCTGCCCTCCTGCCTAACTATTTAATGTATAAATCAGGGAGAGAGAAGAGCAGAGAGGGGAGCTACGAAAAAAAGGAAGCAGTGGAGGTGTTCCAGGGATAACTCTGTCATGAAGGCCAGAAAGATAGAAAGAAGGAGCAGGGAAAGAAGGTTTTTTCTTAACAAGTCTCTGCAATAACAGAAAATTATCTATGTCTGATAATCGTTAGGTTAACAATGACAGTGAACGGCACTAAAACAAGAGTGTTCCTAAAAAAAAATTCCACTACCAGGTAAATTTTTAAAGAGCTCTGTCGATGAATGTTTCTGCTTCACCATCTGGACAGGTAGTTAGTGCGTTAATACACATGAACACACACGGTGGGTGCGAGACGCATGACCATATGTACAGACTGAGCCAGCCAGGGTCAACAGCAGGACACAACTAAACATTGCAGACACATGAACACATGTAAGACTACACAGATCTAGGTACATACCAAACACCATGGTATATCGTAAACATAGATCATAAATAAAATACAATCAACTATGTGTAGACTATTATATGCAAATTTTAATATCTATAAAGTTATGCTATGCAGCATGTGCTATTCTGACAGCTTAACTGTGTGGAAAAAAATGTGTAGGTGTGCCACGCTGGGTGTCATCTACCAGTAATCAACACTGTGGTGGTGAATAATGAGACTATGTCATTGTGCCTAGAGTATTAATCTTACTGAACATCACAGGGCAACTATGACCTAAATCGGTCAAAGGTCAAAGAGGAATCCCTTTACCCCTGCCATGTTATTGTGACCTAGGAGGGAAAGCCACAGGGAAGGACTGGTGGTCCTGCCAAAATTGCTGACTGTTGCTATGTGATGTATGTTATATTTCATGGTAAGTATGTCCTACCTGAAAATAAATTTCTTTCTTTTGTGCTTGATCTTATATGTGTAAAATATAACTTTTTATTAGTGGTTGTACACTGTGAGACTATTCATGAACTTGCGATTGGCACTAAATCTAAAGGCCACAGTGTTAGCACACAGACACAAAACCACAGTGACATGCACACACCAACAGTCCAAGAGTCTGACCTCTCTCTAAGTGAAGTTGCACCACAGGTCTAAGAGTCACAGGAGGTCGCCACAGCCAATCACAAGCTGTGTTTGAAGTGTGAAGGGTAAACACTAACTGCCCTGTCCTGCCATTTACTCTGCTTATTTTCACAGAATGTAACCTAAAAAAGAGGTGGTGGAGAATATAGTGTATCTGTATTGTGAATACATATATGTAGGTTTGTGTGTCTCAGGATATTTTCCAAAGTGTCATTACCACATGGTTGGTTTTATGCTTCACAGCACACACATGGAGCTACGCATGTATGTTGGAATCCCCTTCATCCTCTCACCATACAGTCAAATACAAGCGGAGAAATCCATGCTGTAGCAACTAAGGAAACCATGCATGGAGCAATAGACATTTTCCTATTAACCCAGTGTAGCCTTCAAAAATGGCTGAAAGCAATTAACCATGGAGAGCAGCTGTAAAACACATCGCTTCTCTCTTCAGCTTTCTTTCTCACACACCCCAGCCCCCTCAATCCCAGCACCACCACAATCCTTACTAGAAGCTCTTTCAAATCTATTACTTTTTTTAAGACCACCTGTTGTCTATTATTTTTACATACTGCTTTTCTCATAAATCATAACACTGGGTAATTAATCAAGCTGTCAAAACAGAGACCGGAGGTCACCTGGAAGGGTCGGAGGTGGTTGCAGGGCCGATGGAGGTCAGGGTCACACTGCATTCCTCATTATCAAGTTGGGATGGGAGAGGGGCCGGGCAAACAAAAGCGAAAGCAGATGGAGGGGTTGTGGATGAAAAAGAGAGACAGAGAGAGGAAGAAGGAGAAAGTGACAAAGAAAAGTGAAAGAAGCTGTCAGCTGCCAACAGATAAAGACAGGGGAGGTGATTCTGAGAAGAGAGACATCGCATAAAGAGGTGGAAAAGGGGAAGATAAAAAAGAAAGAGGCACGAAAAAAGAACAAAAGAAATCTACAAGATGTTTCTACTGTATAGACCTGAAATTGGCTGCAGAGTGGAAAAAGAGAAAAGAACGAAGTAGGGTGGTGTGGCTTTTTCAATGAGAAAATAGGGAATCAGCTGTGGAAGTATGATTGTTATCTTCTTCTCTTTCCTGGTGTGTGCGATTGTGCGTATGTGTATGTGTGTGTGCCGGGGTGATGAGGCAGACTGATATCTCTCTCAGAGGAGTGTGTATCGGTGTCTCAGTGGGTTGAGAGCCAGTTCAGAGAAAGGACCATGGGCCTGAAGTGGCATGTCACTGACTCCAAAATACACACTGCTGATTAGATCACACTGATTAGACTGTCACATATACACACAGATACACACACATAGACACAAATAAATGCTTGCAGGCGGTGGAAATATCTTAAATATCTTTAAAAATTAACACTATTACATCACTATTATGGCATTATGATAAGAGTAGTATTATTTATTGTTGTATTATGTCATCCTATTTTATGAAAAAAGCTGTAGGGCAAAACATGTTGAAACTGAAAACTGAAAACTGTGTGGATGGAAGAATAGCACAAAACATCCAGAAAGAGGGAAAGATTTAAAAAAGAAAAACAATTTAAAAAGTGAAAATGTTTGCGCCCCCTCCCCATCGTAGAGCATGAATTCTCAGGCGTGGCTTGCTCTATCAAAAACATCAGTCTTGAATGAGGTGCCGACCATCGTGCAAAATTAGCTGTCACCCTTTCCTCAAAATCTTTGTTAATCTTGTTTCCAGTGTTTGCGGATTTATCAGCACATGCATCAATGTCAGCTCCTTGGTTACTGAGCCGCACTACTTGGGAGAAGATATAATTAAAAATGTTTGGGGCATGGGGGGGGTGGGAGAGCGTCTGAGGAGTGGGAGTACTAGGAAAGATGGGGCAGTGGAGTTGTAGGAGGGGTGTCTGGGAGGAGAAAGGTGAAGTCTTCCCCTTGTCTCATAGTTTCCCCTGGGAGCCTGTGGAACACAAAGGATGTGATAACAGACAAACAGGCTGAGCTACGAATCTTTTCCTATCCTCTCTGGTATCACTCAGGTGAGTGTGTACCAAAATATCTTTAATGATGCTAGTTCCACTTACAACCATCTAGTGGTATCTAGACATTTTGATGCATAACTAACCTATCCATCAAGTTTCACACATGGATGTCATGACTTGGGAGAAGGGCAATCATACAGTACACAACATGCATGGACACCATTTAGAAAAAAGCCAAAGTGAGTAGACAGTGACATTTAGTATAACTGAAAATCATCTTTTTTATATATATATTTTTTGTATGTGTATGCATGCTCACTGACTTTAACTAAAACACTTTGACATCTGATAGCACACAATGAATTACACTGCACCACCGCAGCTTGATCCTTGATGTCTTTCCAGCATAGCTCTTATTATCATGTGGCTTTTCAAAGACCATCACTTTTCCATCCAGTTTGTGTCAAGGGACGAGGGACACCATGCATTTAAAATTCAATCTCCAAGTCTCCCCTGCTAAGTCACAGATACAAATACACAACCAGTATGCACATGCAAAACCACACAAAGTCCTCTGAGAATACAGTTGTGATTTAGAGTCATCCCAAAGAGCCACACCGGTACCAGCAGGTTTCAGGGTTATATGGACAGAAGACTGACCACAGGCATGACAGCTCAGGAGGATCACAGACACATGTTTAAAACATGGCACATAAATGCATACTGCATATGAGATAACACATACCATAGTGACATTCTATTGTAGGTTGGGATATCAAAGAATGTGACAACTTGTGTGTCAGCATCCGTTACAGAAAACAAGAACACAAGACAAACCATGTGTGACTCTACTATAGCTACATACGGTTGTTCACCTCTTAGCCTGAATGTGGTCATACTAGCAAGAATAGGCTAGATAAGGGTTCTCAATACTGGTCCTCAAGTATCCCTGCGTGTTTTCCAACTACCTACCCACTACTGATTACTCGGACCTGATGTGTTCAGTCAATCAGAAGCTGGGCGATACCAGTTTACTTTGTATTCCCCATGGTAACCTCCAGTTTCTGATTGACTAAACACACTTGATCCAGATAATCAGCAGTGTGTAGGGCAGGGATAGTAGGAAATTTAGCAGAGCAGGGGACTGAAGGACCAGGATCGTGAGCCCCTTGGTTAGAAGATAGTTAACTGGATTTTCAGGTAGTCAAAAGTATGAAATTTTGTTAATATTCTCCACACTATGGTAAGCACTGTTGTGACTGTCAAAACAGAAGTTCACACAATTATATGTATGTCCCATGATAGAAGCCTAGGGATAGAAGGTGAACAGTAAGTTGGACCAAGCCTTAACCTTTTCACCATGGCACATCAACATATCAGCACTAAGAACATAGCTTTTTATCCATGCTCACATATTCTCTTCTTCACTTCTCTTCCAGCTCTTCTTCCTTCCTCTTTTCCCCTCCATCTAGACCTTTAAGTGTAGGCTGGCAGGTTTGGCTGGGAGGTCGCATATTCCCCCTCTTCATTAGTGAGAAAATGGACTCTGGTAAACGCTTGTTAAAGCCCTTACCTACTCCCCCAGTTAATGGGAGTGATCCATTTGTGTCCGTTTCTGCCTGACAAGGCTTTACTGGAAGATTAATAGTGCAGTGTCAGGCCATGGCCACCCTCTGTCCCGTTCTCATTTCCTTTCTTCTGGGACGCACACATGCAATAATGGAGCCCCGTCTTTTGTTGTAACACCATGATTAGCCAGGGAGAAAAAAGCACAGGAATGACAGAATGAGAGAAAGAATGGAGGAGAGAGGGGCAAAACAAAAGGAATATAGAAAAAACTATTTCTTTAATGACATTGTACAAGCATAGGCTTTAAGGTGGTGAATTACAGCCATTTGGCAATGGCAGAGTGATATTAATTAATCTCCATGTGAGGTGAACAGAGATATAACGAATCACTTATGGATATTTCCTCTGTTCTAATGGCTGGCTTTATCTTGGCATGATCCAGAGAGAGGTCTCGACGATGGAATGCATGACAGAAAGAGACAGAAAGGGACAGAGAAAGGGAACATCATGGAAGAAATAATAGGAACAGAAAAAAGACAGAGAGAGTGAGAGAAAGGAGAAGTCCTTAAAGGGCCACCCAGGGTTTTGTCTATCACCCAGGCCCCCAGCCATCCCTCTTCCTTTCGGGGATGACACTGTCAAGTGTTCTGTCCCTTCACTGGGTGAACAGGATAATCGCTCTTAATAATTACATGGACATTCCCGAGGAAGTCTGTCCTGTTCAGGAAAAGCAGGTCTTCAGATGAGAATCCCATGGTGTAACAGGCCTGGAAATGTGCCATATAAATGTAGAATTAAAATCTAGACAGAACAGTTTATTTTGTTCAGTTTTTTTCTTTGTATTTTATCTCTGTGGGTCTTTTTGTCTCTGGTGATTTCTCTGATGGGCAGACCAACAATCTGGTAAACACACAAACAGACACACACAGGCGACCTGCATCGCAAACCCCTCCTCAATACATCACAGTCTGTGCCAACGGAGAGCAGGGTTTTTCTCAAAGCAGAGTATGGGGGATTGGAGCTGGTGGTGTCTCATTAAATTCTTGGGACTGTCTAATTGTCTTTCGTGGACCTCCGAGAGACTAGTACATTATACTCATTGCAATTAACTAAACAAAAGAGCCGAGCCGCCCAAGCACTAGGGACAAGGCTGGCTAGGGGGAGCAAGCTGTCCAGCAGGGACCAGCACAACAAAACACAAACACACACCAGAAGAGAGTGTGGAGAAACACTAAAGAATGAGAGAAAAGATATGAAAGAGAGCAAAAAATGAAGGGGGGTGTAAAAGGGGAGGGGAATGAGTGAGGACTCAGATAGATCTTGGGATTGGCCAGATGTCAGAGTCGGGTGGAAGGTTGGGGAGGGACTGGGTGAAGCAAAAGAGAAGGAGGGTGTCTGTGCTCATTTGAGACGCACCTTTGTGCTGGACCTGTCTTGTTTACTGCACTACAGCTTAGCAGTGCGAGGGTCCTATTCAGGGTCCAGGCCTTTCAGAAGGTACTGAAGGAGTCCTTAAGCCCACTTAACTACCATTTTCACACACTCTGCCTGCTCTCCTCTTTGTCCTTGCCTCTATTACATCAAATGCAGGAACAAAGACAGGGAACAGAAACTGGGGCTGGCAGAATGGCGCCCATCACAAATATTAATTTGAAAAGGTGTTGGAGTGTAGAATCTACTTTTATGCACAAGGACAACTTGGGATTTTTTTCCTCACCATGTGTGGAGGGGGCTCTTAGGGGGCTGCAATGAGCTTGGTTTTCAGGCTAAAGGGGAGGCTGAAGACTTGCAGCACAATTATCCAAGAATAAGGGGCTTGAGATGTGGCACACTGCTGAAGACTGAGCACACACAAGTGCAGACACATGCACGCGCACTGCCTATTAAATAAGCGCCAAACATCAGGCGTCATTCACTTGCCACAGCTATTAGGCAAAGCAACAAACTCAAAGAACACTCACACATGTGGAGAGCCCATGTGACTGCTGCGTTTGGCATACAAATACTGAGGAGCAACCCACTACATCTCTCCAGAGAAATATACACTCACTGGCCACTTTATTAGGTACACCTGTACAATCTAATGTAATTTTTAAGTTCAAAAAGTCAAATAGATATAATTCTACCATGTGTTTATTACTGAGGTCATAGTGGGTGATGGACTTACTGCACTGCATAAATTACTGTTCTACTGTTTTGGCCTCCCTATTTACATCAATGAGGGGTCTAAAACATTAGACACGCGTCTTAATTTAACACACGAAAAAAAAACAAGAACAATAGCAAATATATTGCATATTGAGACATATTAAACATCTCAATATGCATTCTGTCTATTTAATATGGACACACTTGATTAAAGCATATTTGCTGGCAAGTAAATGGGTTTGTAAGACTGACCTTGAATTGACTGGTGGAAAGATAATTGTCTGAACTAGAGGTAATCCACAGTCCATTGCTCTTATTGCTATTAGTTCAGAAACACACACATGCTACACTGCACACAGACACACACGTTCACACAGGTGGAAGGCGCATGCATTTTCCGTGGAATGCTGTTTTAGTCAGATCACATGAGAAAAGGGGGTGAAAAGTTTACTCTACCACTATCCATTAGAAAAAAGCCGGCATGCCTCTGTCTGACACCATCCCACACACACATTCACACACACACTTCCCCAGTTCAGGGAGTCATGGCCAGGGTAGTGTGGTATGTTGAAAAGGCCATCCTGTGTGTATAAATGGTATATGGCTCTAATCTGCAGGATACAAGTTCTGCAGTCCCACCCCACCTCGATCTCAGTCTGCCCACACTCTAGGTCTCACTGATGGTCAAACCAAACCTGGCCTGCCCCAGCACTGGCTCTCAGCAGGCTGGCTCTCAACCAGCTACTCTGGCTGACCCTGCAAACATGTGGTCAACTTGGGCACAACAGACCCTCAACTCTCGCAGTTGTGGGTGAGAATGGACGGATGGAAAAAGAGAATCAGAAGGATGAAAAGAAACAGAGCAGAGAGCTGGTTCAACATCCAACTTTAATTCAAAAAGTATAGTGGAATTGTATCTGAAACAAACGCAAATAAGGAAACAAAGCTGCAACACCTCCTACTGTCGAATCGATTTAAATGTTTATTATAATGTGCTGTACTATCTGATTGGCACCACAGTGGAAGGTATGAAGTTGGTGTGCATAGCATTATACATACAGTGCTTACAATTACCAGCATATGTGCCAGCACAGGACCTGTTCATTAAACCATGCTGGTAATACTGAGAGCATAAAAGAACATAAAAGGGGAGTGAGTCACAACTGCTCAAATCAAACCCTGGCTCAGCGTGTTGGTGGGCAAGCAAAGCAAAGCCACTTGGGGGAGACTGACAAGCCATTCGCCCAAACATTACTCCCCTTAAAAACAAACACACTTATTGATAATCTGCTTATAATGCCGACAAACTGTGGGTTTGTTAACCCTGGCAGAGTGAGATAGCAATACAAGTGCAAAAGAGAGTCAGAAACAGAAAAGACAGTCTCCAGGTTTCCAATAATACAGTAGCTACTGACAGGGTTTGATTTTATGTTATTTTCATCTACTATACACTGGGGATTAAACATTTCACACAACTGCATTGCTCCCAGGGCTCAAAGAAAATAAGAAATATAGACCAAGTGATTGGGAAAGAAAATACTGTCCACTGTTGAAGCCTCTGAATTTAGAGAATGAGAGAGAACAGGATTAAAGCAAATACTGTGAGCAGAAAAAATAATAAATAAAACAGATGAGCTTTCTCGAATCAGTATTGAATACTGGACAATTTTCATTTGTCATCAAGTGACAAAGCAAACAGTACATTTCAAAAGCCAGTAAATTCAAAAGGCATTGTGATGATAACCATGAGGGTGGTTATGAATCAGCTGGTGGAGCAAGTTGTTCACAAACATTAGGACCACTGATTTGATTGCCAGCTTGTCTTGGCCAAATACCGAAGTGTCCTAGAGCAAGGCATCTCCTTTACAATTACAGACACGCAATTCTGAGACCTCACCATATTATGTTGCATAATGCAAAAAAAGGAGGTGACATAGAGGACTATAAATAAATTTAAACCAGAAAATATATAATTGACAATGTTAAAATGTTCATTGTCACAATTCTGTAAATTCTCATAAGGTAAGTAACAAAAATAAATAAATTCCATTTGTAAATAGTAATTTTAACTTCACAGAAGTACGTGAAGTCAGTCTCGGGGGAGTACACACTCACTTAGTTGTTACTGAAAAATCATAACCTCTTGCATAGTAAATGCCACTTAGCTTAAGGACAAAGATGGGAAAGTAGGGACATCTGTGCGTTTGTGTGTGTGATATGTGCAAGTGTATGTGTGTGTACGTGTGTGTGTGTGTCAGACACAGGTTAGAGAACAAGAGGATGAAAAAAGAGTAGAAGAAAGTCAGTGAGTTGAGGATACCACCACAGTAGTGCATCTCCAGGGAAGAGTGGTGGGTGTTTCGATGACAAAGCCGTCTATTTCCATAGGCTCTCTGTGCCTGATCTCCCTCTACTCCCTCAAAGCCACAGCCTTGATCTGGGCAAAAAGTGTGTGTGTGTGTGTGTGTGTGTGTGTGTGTGCATTTATCTGCTCCCATCATTTCCAAGATGGCACCGAGTCACAGCTGTTATGCAGTGCTACAATTTCTTATCCATCCATCCTTTTATAGACCCCATATCAGACAGCGTGGAATGAACAGTCATATCTCCACTAACGAGCACTAACATCACTGCTTTTTAGCATTTAAGCAGGTAGCACATGCAGGGCAGATATGGGAAGAGTCTGAAAAAATCAGAAAGACATCGCCTGGAGCGAGATTGAGAGAAAGGATGTAACAGAAGATGAATGTTGAAAACAGTGTGATAGTGGGAGGTAAAGATGACCATGAAGTTAAAATCCAGTTTAATTCACTACTTAACATGATAATATAAATCTATAAATCAAAAATGTCCTTATTCAGAGATGGATATACATACATATATCCTTGTGTATATTCTGATATTAATCTAGATAGACTGACAAGATGAAAGACAAAAAGGCAAAAAAAATCAGTGCCCAATTAAGTAAGAAGGCGAGAGGGGAGAAAAGGAGAGGGTGGGAAAGAGCACTGATGTAGCCTGACAGTATAGTGCCACCTATCTGTTTGATCTGGCACAACACTCCCTGCTCTTCACACATCTGCCCTAGGATCTGTCGCTCAACTCTCATTATTCAAAAAAACACAACCATAAGAAAGGCAAGATCTGAGGCAGGGAAATGATAAAAGCCCTAAAGACATTACATGCAGACAGTGACAATTTTAGAGAGAGATGGAAAGAGATAGAGAGAGGAAAAAAGAGGGAAATCATGTCTGTTCCACAAAGCCTGCTGTATCAAAAGGTAGCATAGCAGCCTGGAGCAAACGTCTGCTCACCTGCCAACCCAACCTGACCGAATCTGTCTCTTGTTCTGGCCCTCATTGCACTGCACACATGAAAACTGCCAAATGCACACAAAAGCAAATTCTAATTTTTCATTTAATTAACATCAAACCCAAATTTTCATAACATGTGTGTGCATCTAAGAAGATATAAAAGTGCTCTAAATTTCCCCCCCCATATCCCCCCTCTTGTTGATATCACCACCAATCCCATTTAGGAATTCCCTGGCTGGGGAACAGGGATAGCTGCTGGGATGGGCTACCACCAGTCTTGGTTCATATGCAGGTTCCAGTTCATTCACAGTTCATGCATACTCTCATCTTTTTGAAGCAGCATCCCATCAGCTCAGGATCATGATTATTCAGGACAGAGAAAAGAAGCGTGGCATGCCATCAATATAACATCTGCCCTCTTCTCCCTCTCTCCCTGTGTTTCTTTTTCCTTTTACACAAACACACACACACACACACACACACACACTCCCTCAAAGAGTAGCTCTGTAGCATTTAAGCCCATGTTGTGACCCTGTGTGTAGATCCATAGGATCAATCATTTGCTTTTCATTCTCATTTTGCTGTGCTTCACTGGCTACAAAAACTTTGAATCTTTAACCATCCAATTTGACTAACTTTGGTGATCTTGCTGAGTGTTAAGCATGCATATTTAAATTTGCCACATCTGTAGAAGATCTTTATATATTATTCATTTCAAGACATAAAACAAGCAAATATGAGCATGGGAAAAGGTTTCTCTTGCTCAAAGTGTTACTGAAGGGCTTTTACTATAGATTAATTAGGGTTAATCGGGGTAGTGCACATGCGTGAGCATACACTTATGTCAACACGCATATAACAGAGTTAACAGAGTGTATTACACTTTGACAACTATCTAACAGAGTCATTCAATAAATCAGTGCAGAAATTGTGACTCTCTTTTGCTCCTAATGTTTCACAGTACACACCTGAATGCCCTGACTCAGATTTCCCACCAATGAGCCAACTTGTTTTTCCAGCACTGTCACTCACTGCCAAGGTATGCCATTTCCATACACAAATAAAAATAAAAGCACAAGCGACTTCACAAAAACCATGTGTACGCATTCACACACAGAAATTCATAAACTTCACACTCATCCCTCGATTGAACTTACATTTAACACCCCCACCCCCGGTGGTGCATTGCACACATCCACACACACAAACTTTGTTCCTCTCATCTAGCCTCCTCCTCGCCTTGTCTTTATTTTAATCTGCAGGAGAGGAGTTCACCACAAAGTCAACAGGGCATACAGAAGTTGCGCCTCCAGCATCGCACTTGCAAGCACGCACACACATACACACGTGTATGCAAAGCTACAGGGACACACAGCAGGATAGTGTGGAATGAGGAACGAGACAAGGTGGAGGTAGAATGCATCAGCATTTTAAATTAATCAGTGGTGAACAGAAAACAATTTGACATCAAGAAACCTCCTCATATCTTCCCAGTGGTGAGAAAAATAAAACAAAGCATAAAAAACGTTTTGCCAGGCTGACAGTTTCAAAAGGAGTAAGAAACACAAATAAACAAAGACCTCTGATAGTGTTATTATGTACATATATTTTAGCTTTAACAATTTATTTTAAAAATACACTGAAGCGTGCCATGGAATGTTTGAAAAAGAAGAGAAAAGGAATAAGCAAAGAAGGTCTGATGGAAGAACTGTGAGCGAAAAAGGAGAGCAAAATTGAGAGACAGAAAGTGAGAATTAGAGAGAAAGAGATCTGTATGTAGGTTATTGCAGTCTCACTGCACCACTCTTGAATTTCAAACAAGAACCCTGGGCAGAGCAGAGAGCAGAGGAGAGAAAAGGGAGGAAAGACAGAGAGGCAGCGGGGCGAGAGAACAAGCAGCAAGCTAACACTGGCGGCTAACAGGAGGCAGGCAAGAGAAGTGGTTATTAATGAGACATCTTAACTAAAGGAGGGCAACAGAAAGAAAGAGAGGAGATGGAGGAAAAGAAGATAGGGGCATGAACCGGGAAGTGGGAAACGGAACTGATGGTAAAGAGTGTAAAAGGAGCTGAAGAAAAATTAGATATCTACAAAAAAAATCATCTGTTTTTGGTTTTTTTTAATTTTTATTTTATGCCATTTAAATTCATTCTCTAAGTGTATTGGTTTTAGTTTGTGAGTATCCAGGTGTTACACTGTGTTAAAGTGCGGGCATACAAATGCTTGTGTGTCAGTGTTACGCTGCAGCATCTCTCTAATTGCTGGTGTATTAGAGGGCCAGCTCTTTGATCTGGGGGCTGTGCCGGGCCTCAGCACTCGCTGCGCAGGGTGGTCTCCCATCATGCTCGGTTGATCACAGATGCAGCCTCACTATTGGCTGCCTGGCAGGCCCTCCCATCAGCCTGAACGCTACACGCCTCTGACAACTTCATTAGCCCGATTCGACCCTCCAAGTCTACTCTACCATCACCAGCATCAAGCTTTCACTGGTGCAACTGGCACACATTGAGAGGAGTTCACGGAGGACTCTTATAGATGAAAAAGATAACACACAATCTGTAGTTGGAGTAATAACTAGTAAACACATTTTGTTTTTGCCAAATCTTTTTTCTACAATTAGTGTGTTCTGTCCCACATGTAATTAATTTTACAAACAGAAAAGACGCCAGTGGTCATCTTATTAGTCAACTATGTCGCTTTGGAGAAATCTGATAACAGTGGGACAGCTTAATGCTCCAATTGTGAATATTAAGTAAATATATTAATAAGATCTATAACCAATTCCAATAAATGGCTGATTGCCTGAAGCCTTGCTTATTCTTGAAATATCAAATATCAAGATGAGAGCTAATCACTGATGCTTCAGCTTGTCACAACAAAAACTGATTGACGGTTTATGTCATCAATAACTTTTAATCATTTACAAGAGTAGTTGACACATCTAGGACAAAGCTTTTATAACATCTAATTTTAAATGACAGTAGTCATAAATCTGATTCCATTAACAAATCTTTAGTTGTCTCTCATTCCTGAAGTGGCAAACTAAACATGCAGCTGTTCAGTTTTCAGGCCATGATACACTGAGATGGAAAAAGAAACGATGTATCTTATCAAGACAACCGGTTTTGTGTAATTCCACCTTGCCAGGTCTTTGAACTGATTTGATTTCCAGGTTGCTGAACAAGAAGGGTACTTGTAATACTGGGGTTTGGTAGCTGGTAAAGTAGGTAATCCAGGTTTACCATCGCTGTAGCTCAGTGGTAGATAGGTGAACTATTGAACCCTGTCCCTGCAGCTGAGGCTTGGTAGTGTAGCAGGCTAATTAGCCAGTTTCAGGGATGAGAAAAAAAGAGCTCCCTCTCTTCCTCCCCTGCTCCACTTCTGGTTCTTTTAATCTTACATTCATGAGCCCTTGGTGTTGCCCTTGGCATTGAGTATGTATACTATCAATTCCTATCATCATACACTCAGGATTGGCATTATAAAACCATAATGGAGGTTGCATTTAAGCAAACAGCTCAATGAAGTAGTTTCAGGTGTATTTTACAAAACGGATACATGATTTTATTTATTGTTTTTTTTAAATATAACTTATGGTGACTGTAAAACATACAGTACTCAACATGACAAATACAGTAACTGTACAGATCTATTTCCTGATTATAAATTAGTATTTGTTAATGTTTGATGGCTGAGATGTTGTTGTGTATGTTAAACAATTAATTGAAAACAGTTACTGCCATTTTATTTTACTCACAGTCTGTCAGTGAATTCCACCTCTTAAAGTAAAAACATTGCTGGCTGGATGGCTGAAAGAGAAACTCAATTCTGCCTCCTGCTGAGGGAGAGAGGAAAGCTGGCTGTCGACAAGCATACCACCTGACTACCATACAGGTACCAATTTGAAACAACAAGTCAAGAGAAGTCAGAAGTAAATAAGAGCGATAGAGAGTGGAAAACAGAAGGAAAGACAGAGAAAAAGAGAAAGGGGTAATAGATTTGAGAGTGTTTTGGGGGAGTAAACAGATGGAGTAAACACAGCGCAATGGAAACCAGGGGACTCCCACTGAATGTGCACAATGTGTCACTGACACTGCAGAGCAGAATCAAGAAAGTGCTCTGAGGGCAACATGCACACATACATGCACACACACCCACACAATCACACACAGTTCACCAATTGGCAGGATGCTGAGACCCAGAGCTCCAATCCAGAGCAGTGACAGGCACATGGAGAACAAGCTGGCTGACAGCACATGACAAGTCCTCAGCTAGTGGAAAAGAAGAAAAGCATCTCCTACTCTACTTTCTGACTTTAACAAGTGGCTTGAATATGTGCTAGTGAAAATACAGTTAACACTAATACTTTCAAGATATTGAGTGTTAAATAGTACTCCGTGTTGAGGCATAGTTAAAATTTACCTTCTCTCATCTCTCGATCATGCACTAAACCTCATTCTAAGACCCATCTGTGCAGCCTCTCTCTGTCCAATTTCTTCTATGCCCCCAAACCTTCTTACATGCCCAAATTCTGCTGCTGTGTGCCAGCGTACCAACAGACCTGTAGGCCTGTCCAAGAGAGCGATAGATTGGAAGAGCGAAAGAGGGAAGACAGCCAATTAAGACTGGGTAATGGGAGAGTCAATGTGAGAGAGCGTGTGTGTTCATGTACACTAGTATGGGTGAATGCCTGACTTCAAGCGGCTGCGAGTGCACTTGCTTTTCAATGTGCATGTGTGTATGCGTGAGGTGCCAAAGGCTGTACACACAGCCAAACTTAATTTAGCAGGCCCAGGTTGTTAACACAGGCCTGAAGCTAGTCAGTAAGCTATAGCAGGACCACAAAGCCAGAAGTTAACAGGCACATTGCTCTCTGAAACCCCCTGAGATCTTGTTCCCAACCTTCGGGGTGAGAGAACTCATTTATCCATTGATGACCATCACTGATCACATCCTTGTGGTCATATCTTTCCATCAGACACTTCATTACAATAAAGCTTTATGGAGCAAAAACTTTCCCCCCAACTTTCAGACCTTGACAGTTGACAGTTGACAGTGCTAAAAGGGGTACAGGGACAATTCAGCTGTCAGTGATAAAACGTCAAACATGGTTTATGACTGTTTGTAAAATTGACATTTTGTAAGTCTGCTACCACATGCATCATAGCATACAGTCTATCAGACCCCACTTTTGAGCCATGAATAACACAAGAGGACAATAAACATGGCGTTGTCCAACATGTTTCTGTCTTGTCTATGTTCTTTGGAAGGTGAGCTAAAAAGACACATTACTTGTAGGGATGTCCCAATACCACTTTGTTCCTGACTGAGTACAAGTATGAGTACTTACATTTGAGTACTTGCTGATACAGAGTGCTGAGACAAGTACTTGATAATATTGCAGTTGAAGCATTTTTATTATAAAAGCTGCTATTACTGAAAAAGTGCTATAACTTCAAACGCTATAATGAGATGTCACTTTCTGACACTGACAAAATAAAATACACAACTGGAGACTATTGCTCACATCCAATAATCAACATAAAATTCAACAGATGGTGTCAACGATGTCATGACTGCTTGGAATGACATACTTCAGCTCCAGCAGCTGAGGAGGCGGTGGAACCCGGTATTTTCAACAGGGATGCAATAAACTGAGTATCCCATTTTCCACCGGGCCCGGATTTGAGGTGTGTTCAGTCGGTCTTCTCCAAAGCCTCATTTTGCACCAACAGCGAGTATTGTACACAAGCATTGTGTATGGTTTTTTTGCCAACTTCTAGATTTCAGTATTTTCTGTGGATATTTGTGCTCTTTATCATTGTACTATGAAATGTTTTTGAATTAACACTAAACAAAGAGAAATGTATCTAATATTTGCTGTTTTCTGTTGTTAAAACTATATTAATGCTCATAATTACTTAGCTTGTATGTTTGACACACAGTGTCTAGTAGAGCATGTGCTAGGAGAAGAAACCGGCACTGGATTCAACCAGCTACAGATGTTACACAGGGACTTTTATGCATAGCTTAATGTTTTACGTAGAAAATTAGCCGGATTCTCTATTCTAGTTTTTTCTATTCTATTCTCTATTAAGAAATATTATATAATTGAGAAGTAGCTCAATTACAAATGATGGTAGGTGGATGTAGCCGAACGCTAAATATTACACAATGACAGCCAAACTAACCTTAAGATGGGGCATGTATGTTTGTGCTTGCACCAGGGAGTGTGTACATGGATGCATGCACTCCGCACTGTGTATCTCATTGTGTTTCATCTTACTCTATGAGGTAATAGGCAGTCAGCTTCACAGCCAGAGCTTGACCTAGAAAGTGAAACCACACGGCAAGGGACTAAAATTGTCACATGGGCTCAATCATTTTCTCTCTCTGAAGACAGAAAGAGAGACAGGGAAAGGAAGGAACGTGTGTGTATGTGTAGGGTGGTGGGGGTTGTGGGGGGCTTCCACCAACCCACTGCACTCAGAAGCTAATTAAGTCATTTGAAATAGCCACAGAGGGTACCTGTATGCAATCTAGCCAAGGCAAAGGGTTGATGAAACTCTGCTAGGCCCCAGGCTACCTTCAAAAAGAAGAAAAAAGAAGAGAATGAGAATGAGAAGAGAATGAGGAGCAAGGTGAGAGAGAAAGAGGGAAAAAAGTGAAGTATATTTTTTTTAATTGAAGCTCAACTATGAAGAAGAGCGTATGTGTCTGTATCTCTGTGTGTTGTGCAGCAGGAAAAAGGTTAAGCATGCCCCTAACAGGGTACGTCCCCACACACAGACTCTCAATGGGGGCAGGTGAGAAGATGCAGCAATGGAGCCGTGCAGAAAAAACGGCTCAAGATAATTAAGAGAGTTGTGTCGCATGGTGTGCTTGTGCGTCCTATTCCTCAATAGCATGTTCAGACATCCACCTGTGTGTATTCGCTATGTCCCTACTGATACACACTAAACTTAAAATAGGTAGAGTCATCAGTGTACATGCACCATATTAAAATGTACAGATGACAGTGACTGACAGTAACATGCAGACAGGAAGGGGTGGGGGGTTAAACAAATAAGCTGACAATTCAGTTAAAGAATGTCAAAATAAGAACACACTGGAGTTCTGCTAACTGCAGAAACCATACCACAGATGAATAATATAAAAAGCATACATAACACACACATCTGTGTGTTGTGCCCTACCATGCAGGTTCTCACCAGTGGTAAGCCTGGCGACACCATCAACTGAACTGGGTCACACACACACGCATGCACACACGCACACACACACGCACACAGTATAGACTGCGGCATTGGCAGCTTGGTGATCACAGGAGAGGGCAGACAAGGGGTTGGTTGTAGAGTGATTGGACTATTCTAGGTCAGCTCTCCTGACAATGCACCACTGTCTCCTAACGTGGTGGGCTAAAGGATAAAGGCTGTGTTTGGCCTGACATTACAGCTACATGCTCCAAAAGGAATACCTGCTACATACATACATACACGTGTGTGCACACACTCACACACACAAACAGTGCAAGCAAGAGGGAAAGGGGGGTCTTGCAGTGGCACAGTCACAGAAAAAACATATTGTACAACATGCAATCACACATAGACACTTGTACCAACTGACACATACTGTAAAGCCTCACACAAACATAAACACATCTAACTGTGGCTATGGAGATTTAGGGCAAGCTCAAGAATTTGAATAACCTCCTGGCTTTTTTTCTGTCCCGTTTTAATAAAGCTGTATGCAGCAGATCTCCTCTGCAGAGAGATCAGCCTGTGGACTTCAAAGAGGTTGCAACTAGGTCACCACAAGACACTGCAGTCAGCCAGAGCACAGTCTCTGGTCTAAGACATCTCACTT
>OMLM01009801.1:0-20871 GCA_900302695.1 Helostoma temminkii | reverse complement strand
CTTTCTGTCTATCTCTCTCTCTCTCTCTCACTCTCTCTCCCTCGCCCTCCCTCTCTCTCTCTCTCTCTCTCTCTCTCTCTCTCTCTCTCTCTCTCTCTCTCTCTCTCTCCCTCTATCTTTCTCTCTCTAGTGATATCAGTGAAATTAAAATGGATTATGGTGTCTTTCTCATGTCATTCCCCGGGGTTGTAAAGCACTATGTCAAGTTACTGTTACTATAATATTACTTCTTTGTCATTGTCCATCGAACCTGGTGCTCAGCAGTTTAACTAATGTTTAATTTAGACACAGAGCCAATGAAACGGAAAAAGACAGAGGCAGTGCGGGGATGCAGAGACATGAAATGAGACAGAGACACCAAGCAGAATGCAAAAACAGCCAATCCTCCATGGTCACACACTGCCATCCCGATCTGTCAAAGGCCAAAGACACAGTGACTCCAAAGAGTACTGCTCGCTGCACTTTGGATAAAACAGCTACAGACTGAGAGATGAACGGGAAACAGGACCCTTAGAAATAAAAAGAAAAGCAAAAGGAACAAAAAACTCAATGGGGAGAGGGAAGGGTAAGTTTTAACAAGGTCAAAATGAACAGAGAGCCGCAGGGCCACATTGCCTCTCCAAACACCAAGAAAAACACAACAGCTCTGTTAACACGACAAAACACCCACCAACATCTTAAGATGGATATAGAGAAGAGGGAGAGAGGCAGAGAGAGAGAGAGAGAGAGAGATCCTAGATGTTAGGGGTACACATTCATCAGGTGAGTAATACATATACATGGCATACACATTTGTAATGGAGTAATCTGGAGCAGGATTAGTTTGTTCAGGACAAGTTTGAAGCAGTAAATAGTTAGCAATTATCTAACAGCAGGACACATATTTACTAAGTATCTCAGAGTAGGAAATCACTCCTTAGTGGCCAAAAATTCTGAGAGTGACATAATTTAGGTCCTATATTTAAGAGTAGGAGTAAGAGCAATTTACTGTATCAACTCCCCTAATGCTGGAAATTACTCCTATCACCACCAAAATGTAGGAGAGCTCCGGAGGTGTGTTAACTGATTAGGAGCTGCTAGGAGATCACATTCAGACAGTAAGATGTCTGCAAGTTTGTGAAAGCAAAGAGACAGATATAGATCTTAAACACTTAAACTAAAAAGAAAACAGCCTACAGTTTACAAAACAGTTTACTCTTTGGGCAAAAATGTGATTTTTTTTGATGCAGCTTGTTCTGTAACTACTACATCAACAAAAAGAAGACTTGATGGGTGTGCAGAAACCCCAGTATTTACAAATTTCACATTTTTTATTTTTATTAACAGGGAAGATGTGACCATTTGTCACAGCTGACAATTTTGGCTACATTAATGGTTGAGTCATGGCAACTGAACTTCTTTCTGTTAGGTTGTTTCTCTTGCCATTACTCAAATTCAAGATAAATTTACCTGGATGAATCTTCCCAGACATTAATGGTGAATGGTTTGCATTTTTAAAGTGCTTTTCTAACTTATCATTAAACAAAGCGCATTACACTGGCTCTCAGCGCAGGACAAACATTTAATTTTCTACTCCACCCTTTGCTCTATTAGCCTCTGTTGCAATATGTATTTGTGCATAGACAGCATCGATCATCTGTGTCAAAATGAAATTTGATACTGGCGTTTTCTGTTCACTAATTTAAACTACCACTGTTCCAATAATCAATATTGCTCATTCATGTCTGAAAGGGCAAAAAATAAAAAATTATGGAATGAAATTGTGTGGACATGTACATGCCACACAATGCACACACGGCTCTTTTTTTTTATATTGATCCCAAACAACATTATGTCTACATTTTCCTACTAATAATCAACAAATGGGTGAACTTATCACTTAAGCTGCTTCTAGACATGCATTAAAACCTTGAACTTCACTAGACTAGGGATGCACTGATCTGATATGAGTCCCGATATTGTCCCAACAGACAGACAAGTAATGAATAAAGGGGCAGATCTATTCACTTCACTTCTATGTTTGAGATGTGTGCTACATCATGCATTAGCAGCATGTGCAGCATGCCGGTAGACTTGACTCACAATGACAACATAGAGAGAGCCAAAGACTGAGCTGTATGGAGGCGTATTATTTTACACTTACTATGCCGACGGGTTTGACAGCTACAATATCTACATAGTTAATACTGCAAAGGGTGTTGGTAGTGCTGAAAAGTACAACACAACAAAATTAATCACGCACTTCTAAAAAAATGATAAGGTTCCTTGAGCTGAGCAAAACAAAACAGACAATACAACTAGGCAGTTTAACTCCAAAGACATAAGAAACTTACACAAGTTTAATTTCATGTGGCCCATGTGTGAATACAGCAGGTTATTGTATTCACAGTGAGCGAGTGAGCATTCACTTTGTCAATCCACTTAGCACAAGACCAGAAAGTATAGTTTTTTTTACATGTTTTCTGTTGTTGTGTCATGCTTTTCTCCCTAAAGAAGCCGGGGCTATATACAGCTCCATCCATAAGTATTTGGAAAATATTTATTGTAAGAATTTCACAAAAATATGACTTTTACTGTTTAGGATTTACAACCATTTTAAACAGAGCACCTCCATTTTCAGGGGCTCAAATCATATAAACCCTGTCATTGCCCATGTTTGTGACACTAACTGCACACAACACCTTTCTAATCGGGCTCTACTTCGATGTGTTGTTAACAAAACACAACTGATTGTACGCTCTACCCTTTACAGAAACCAAGTGGACAATTTCCACAAGTGAAAATATGTCTGAACCAGACTGTCTCCTACGCTGCATGTATGAACGCTCCATACAATCTCCAGACATGGTTTAGACTGCATATGTGAAAACGGTTTTAGCGTATTAGTATTAAAATTTTGATTTTGAATCAAGGCGGCATCTACTGTTTACTGCTTTGTATGTATGTATTTGTTAAACTCCCATGAGTTGTTTTACTTCACATCCTGATAAAGAGCTGCATGTAGCTTGTCTCCCTTTCTGGAGACAAGCTACACTGTCCTCTTATGACATCTCAAAGAGGATATGATTCTTTTTTTGTACTCCACTGTGTCTGCATTTGTCATATGTAAAGTTTATTTGTGCGTACAGTATGGGTGTATACATGTATGAGTTGTTGGCTGTGTGTGTTTTGTCACTGTCACTGTGTTTCTGGGTGTGCGCTGTGGCGTTCTGTGTTCTGAGCTAAGGTTGACATTCGTTTGACTGACATCGGGGGCGACAGCAGCACAGTGGCATATGGTAACCGCCTGCTAACCGCTAAAACTTGACATCAGCGCAAACAAGTCAGCCAAGCGTGGCATAGTGTGCTCCTAAGAGGGTTAAGGGATAGGCTGTCAGCATACGGCAGAATAATAAAACCTATGAGAAGCACCATAAATACAAGATAAAGTGGGGGGGACCACCCCAAATACACAGGTTGGTGTTGACTCAAATGAGACCAATGACAAGTTACATGAAAAAGTAATAGATGAACTATAATGCATGTTGTGTGGTTGTTGTGTGGCTTTTTTTGTGGTATCACACACTGCAGACAGGGACTGACTTACACCTGACATTAACATCAGTCTTACATCTAGAGACTCTATTTCCATCTAATGTAGCTGGATTATATTGACACCTGGCTTTGACACGCCTGGTTAGTATTTACACGCATTTGATTCCTCTTACTTTTGCCAAAATATACATTGTCACACATTACTTCCTTACATAATATTCATATAGAAAGTAAATACAATCAGACTTGTTCTTGATCCTCAAGTAACTTGACAAATCTTTTTCAAAATGTAAGCTACAATGAGAACACTCTCCTGCTTTCTGTTTCATCCTTCACATGTGCTTTTCTTATCTCTAAGTAGTTTTCATTAATGGACTGGAAATGCAATGCATTCTCACATGAGACCATGTGATTTAGATGACCACAGCTTTACCCATATAACATATATATACTGTACCATGTACCAAAGTTCAACACAAAGTGCATATTGATGCCTATTGGACAGGAAGCAAATAGTTATCCACTGACCCACTGAGCAGTAGAAGCAAGAAGAGCTGCTGACAAGTCTGATCACTGATGTCGTCTCTCTCTTCTCATTTTCTGTCTCTCTTTCTATTTACAGGCACAAAAGAACACATATCTTGAAACACGGAGACATCGCCGTCACTGGCATGATCTGATGTACTGAAATGTACATTTCACATCCACAGAGAATGCAGGACAATATCAGTCTCAGAGGACTGATAAGCCTTCAAATAAAGATTCCATCTTGTCTGGTTACATACGCAGAAAGAAAAAACACAAAAGCAGACAGCCACAAGACACTGACATATATGGGTAAACAAAGATAAAACCACTGCCACAAAATAAATGCCACATTACTAATCATCCACAGTAATGTACATATATATGTAAATAATCAAATAGCGCATTAACTGAAAAGCTGGTTTGGATGTCTGAATATTATGCTGCTGTTATAATAAACCACTGTTGTTACCACTATGGGAAAAAGGTCTCCAAATAGAGAAAACCGGAGCATTCCTCCAGCATTTATTTTTATTTCAAAACACGGAATCCACACTAAAACTATTAAGAGAAAGATTTGTTGTTGTATGCCTCTAACCCTAGTGTACCCCCTAGAAACCTGGTAACCCCTATTTAAGCACCGAGTTTCCTCTCATCGATCAAAGTGTGGCACACACAGTCCGGAAGCATGACACTGGCAGTGGAGAGCTTACACAGCAGGTTTCAACTTTGACCCTAAGAGATGCTCAGTAGCTCACTGTGTGTATGTGTGTGTACTGAATGCAGTATAGTAAATTCAGAGAGCGTCACCTATGTGCTTACCACAGAACTCAATTTCCTCTTGGATCGTCCACAGCTAGCACTTTTAACCTCTGCAAAACTACTGCTACTGCAAATCCATGTAAAATTTACAAGTGGATGAAAGAGGCTTTGCATGTGTTTGTGTCTGCATGTAATATTAACCATTTCAAATGCAGTACATACACTCGCATGTATCCAAAAAAGAAGTACAAGCTGTTATATTACAGCTGTCAGACACTGAACATGTTGCCGCACAGGTTGATGAGTTGTGCAAAAGGTTGGTGAGGCTTTTTCATTGTGTGTGTGTGTGGGGCACAGAGGAGTGTTCCCAGTGAGAGAGTGAAAAGGTATCTACCGTACACTGCCTGGGGCCCTATGGAAGAGAGACTAAACAAGACTTTCCCGTTGGGACACACGAATACAGCCTCTAGCTGCAAATGACCTACTACCCACCTCACAGACACACACACAAACTTGGAGAGAGAGCAAGAGAGACAAAGCCTTTTTGATTATACAATTTGTTAATTTCAGTGTAAAAAAAAAGTCAGCCATCATACATGAGCTCATTACTCTACACTCCCAAATAATATTGCACAATTAAATCAAAGTCTTGCTCTTTCATGATATTTGTTTTCTCACTTTCTTGTTTGCCCAGTGACTAGGCTACGGTCATAGTATACAGTATACAATTAGGTCCATGAAAAATGATTTTGGCATTTGTCCTCTGTACGCCACCACACTGAATTTGTAATTTAAAAAAATGACAAGACTTTTAGCTTTACTTTTGGAATTACAGCCCTTTGCACACACATACACACACACACACACACATTCTAGCGGTGGCTACGTGTGAATTGCCTCTTCAGCTCGCAGACAACATCTGAATGTTGGGAGGACCCAACAACACCCAACTGGGTTGTGCAGAGCTGTACCTTTAGAGCATAGTCTAGATCGTTAAAAAAAACATCTCTTACTGTAAGTAAGACTCAGATCCTTTTGTTTTGACTAAGGAGGCATTCAAATGAAAGGTTTGTGGTTTTGTTCGCAATGGTGGGCATACACAGACACTTTATCCAAATTACAAAACACCTGTATGCATTTAACTTCCGGGTTCATGTTCACATTGTCACATAAGAGTAATTTATCAATAATATTAAATTCCATCTCCCATCATCTCCTAGTGGTAACAATGGACATTTTACACACACCACAGATGCTGTATCTTAACTATTTTTACGATTAAGCTAAGTATTTTATAAAGGTGATAGGATGGACAGCATGTAATGGTAAATGACACTCTGCAACATGTCTCTGATGTGTTCACATAGGAGACATGTAATTGCTGGCGATTTATGCCCATTCGTGCGTAAAAGTCCAAAAGTGATGGGGTTTTTGGTGCACGTATCTGCCCAAAACTATCTGTTCGTCAGCAAGCACTGAAATTCAATTTGTGGACCACTGTGTGTTTTGGGATTGTAGATGTCCAAATGGTTTCAATTTATTACATATGACAGTCAGATAAAGTAACTATACAGTTAACTATTTCCAGTCAAAGCTGACACGTGCATGTTGGATATTGCGCATAAGCATGCATCTGGGATAGACCCCCCTGATGACCATAACCATGATGACCATGATGCCCATGCCATAACTCTGCCTCCAATATGTTTGATACATCATGTGGTAAGCTTTGGATCATGAGCAGTTCCTTTCCTTCTCCACACTACCCCGTCCTACATACTCTTTTCATCATTCTGGTACGAGTTGAGCTTGGTTTCATCAGACATATTCATATTCTAGAACTCATCAGCCTTTTAAGTGTTTTCTGACAAAGTCTAACCTTTGTACCCTGTGAAGCGTGTGTATTCATATTCATATAGCAGTGTCCTGACTGTAGTCTTCTTGTCTTGACTAGATGTTTTAACTTTAGTTATCCTGTGTGGTCTTCCAGGCCTTTTGCTGTGGCTGAGCTGCCAATAATCCAAATTGTTGTATTGGTCACTCTTGTGTGTTTTAGCTATCTCTCTGATGGTTTCATCTTGTTTTTTCAACCAACTGACAGCCTCCAACACTTCATGTTGAGAATTCCAGTGGACAACAAATGCAAATATAACACTCAGAACTACCTCCTGAACTTTTATCTGTATGAGCAGTCATGGAGTAATGAGGGAACAGACCACACCCCAACTATATGTGCATGTACTGTCCAGCCAGAAAATAAAAGATGTTCTACTCACTGCATGTATAGAAAATGTAATAAACATCTGCACTTGTCATGGTCATACTTAGTTTCTACAGCAGTACTTTCCAAACCACATATTCATGCATCCTTTTCAGCTGAGAACGTCATAGTATCTATAGTATCATCAGCATTTCATTTAAGTCTAAGTTTGTGTGTAAGTCTGTATCAAATTTATGATAAAAATTTATTTTAAAAAAACAGTAAAAAGTGAAGACAAATCATGGCATATTTTTCACAGGAGTCCTATAATACAATTAGCATGTACGGTGTGTGTAATTCCAGGGGCACTTTGTACAAAACAAATGATCTTCGCAAAGTAGAATTGCCATGCTTAATTTACTGTAACTCTGTAAGTGTTAAAATCAACACTTACTGTGTTTCTAGTGGCCAATCAACACTTATTAACACCACAAAATTTGCTGTGTGTTTTTCATTTGAATCTCTGTGCGTAGTCCAAATTTGACATGTCATAATGCATGCTCTTCCTAACACACTTGTGTAAATTTGTCTCTGGCAGATTTGCACTGGATGCAAATTACAGATGCCACTGGTGATTACAATAATGACAGTACCTCCCCCAAAAAAATCTACTTTAAAAAGGTCCTACACAACACATTCTACACCAATGACAAACAGAAACAAAGATAAAAAACAACTTTTACATAAACTGTGTGTTCAAAAAATAATTCAACCCTATTGTAAACTGTTGTTCTCATTCATCAGTGTCTTGTGAAACAATAGTCTGTCTGTTTTCCTTGAAGGAGCCTTAGGATGAGCATATATTCTTCATATCGTTTTCGGACAAATAAAGGCTCCCTGCCAAGAGAAACTCAATGAGACCACAATCAATATACCACTACAAGGTGTGCACAATCACACACACACACACACACACAATACAGATAGGGAATGATGTACGGCTACCTGGAGCACATAACAATCAGCTGCATGCTCATACAGTATGCACGCACTCGCATACTCTGTCTACCCACAAACACTGAAAGACACTTAATATGCAAATAATTTTTTTACAACAGGGACAGCACTCCATTGTTCATGTGGACGAAGGGGGGCAGATAGATAGATAAATAGGTCTCTAGATATCTAGCTTGGTCCTCAATTGATGAGATTTCACATACGGCATCAGCAGTGCTGTTAGGACAGGGAATACCACCACAAAATAATGTTTTCTCTCCCTCTGATCAATTTTTAATTTGGCCCGTGCAGCCGAGCCCTTGGCGGGCCTGGCCCCAGTAATTATGGTGGGTTATTGACAGCTGCCTTCCCGAGGGAGGCTATTTAAAAGAGGTTTAACCCTAGAGCAAGTCCAGGCCCCACACCCTCCTTTGAAGGTGTCAAGTGCATTGATCTGAGCTGCGGGACGTGCTGGGACCTTCCCACCTGGAGATGTGTGTGTCTGTGTGTGTGTCTACAGGGCTGCTATTACAAGGCCTCTGGCTAAACCTGGCTAACTGAATGATACCTGTCTGGCTTCTGTACCTACCTGATGCCCAAAGACAGGCTGTACACACTGTACATATAATGTACATACACACAAACAGGTTACTCACAGCTTGGGGGGGAATTAGAGAAACTAATGAGAAAGGGGGAGGAGACAGAATGGTGACTGGAGAGATTGGTGAGAGAAAGGAGAGAGATATCCTCACACCACACAGAGCAATGACACACAACACAGCAAGATGCCAGAGTGTGAAGCTGATGTTGAAGAAGACATCATACAGCTACAAAAAAGGGGAAAGCATGACAGAAATTAAAGGAGGATTTCTGTGTTTGAGTTTGTTTGGCTCGTTGCCCCCTTTGAGCCTCCTATTGAAATTCCGGGCAGATGCAAACCCCTAGGCTTTTGACACACTTCTGAAAACGCCACACCTCCTCTTTCTTTCCAGTGGGTCTCCAGTGTCAAGCTTGACTCAGTATTGAAAGAGAGAGAACAAGATGGAGAGAAGGGGCGTGAGAAGGAGGAGAGGCATCACAGGGGGTGTAGATCTGCTTCTGTATCAGGAACCTTGGAAATTAAATCACGTTTGTCAATCAACCAGAGAAGGTTTGGGGGAAAATGTTAAGATGTGATGTCAAATAAAGCAAAAGTTTAAAAAGACAATAAAAAATTTGGTTTACTGTTTCCCAGCTATGCTGTGTCAGGTAAGTGGCACATGAGAACTAAGGCCTTACAACAGAATTAATTTTTTTTTTCTTTAATTTGGACATGCATTCACAAAGCTGAAAGTCATACTTGAACTAATGATTGCCTCCTTTTTCAGTAATTCTGACTGTAACCTCCAAATCTACATCCCCTCCAAACCCCATGGCACCCACCCTCCACCACCACCATCTCAGTCTCAGGATGCAGAGCAGTGACAGGGCCAGAAGGTAATGATACAGCTGCCATGATGCAACAAGCAGACCTGTCGACTGTCAGGAATTGAAATCATGAAGGAATAAGCTGTCATTAAGAGGCCCTCTCCCAGTAGTGGAGCTGTCAGACGCCTGTCTTCTGCCTACTCTGTCTCTCTCTCTCTCTCTCTCTCTCTCTTCTCCAATCTCTCCTCCACCAGTCCCACCCCATCTGCAGTCACTTTCTCATCCTCCTCTCATTTCTCTCCTCCTGCTTCAGTCCTCTCTGTACCCCTTTCAATTTTTCCTTCTCTGTCCTCTTGCAACCAATCATAACCCTCTCTGAAAATCCACCACCACCGCCTTCCGCCTCCACCAGTTTCCTATCTCACATTCCTCATTTCCACCTCTTTCACCCATTCTCTGGCTGTTACTGGAGCAACCTCCTCTCACCTGTCATTTTACCTCAAGGCTATGGGAATAACACTACTATGTGCACACAAGTGTACGTAAAGACTGCATGCATGAGACGTGCATGCAATAGAAAGACTGTTAAGGAAATGCGTGTGCCAAAATGCCACTTGCATAGCCTCTACTTGATGCATTTGTGAATATGTCTACCTATTTTGTCTTAATGTAATGTAAACATGAATGTATGTAATCTAACAGCAGCATGACACTGGGTTGTCATATATCTGTATACAGGAGCATGGCAGCGACTAAAACTTCAACATTAATTTATAGAAAGAACCTATAGTATTGGATCATATACAGGCTTTCCATTTCATATTCATTCATATAGCTCCTAGGAAACTAATTATTAAATTAAATGCTAATGTGTTAGTTTATCAGCTGACTTAGCAAACACTTGTCTTTCTTCAGATGATACAGTAGCTCCTGCACTTCAAAAGACATCCACACAAATTTCATGGTATGACATAATAAACAACAGACATGCCTGTAACAGATGCAGACAGCATGAATTGACTGTAAATGTGTGTGCTTCTCTTTCCAGTGCATTTGGTAAATGCCTGGATGATGATTTGTCAGCTTGTAAGAACATGATTTCTTGTTCACTATGATGAATGAGCAACAGTTGCAGTACACACATCATGTTCTCTATATCTGAGCAGTCACTCTGACTCTCAGCAACACAACTATGCCTTCTCCAACTGCCTGGTTATTATCTAACCATAGGCAGGGTAATTGTAGAAGACAGTTTTGGGATACCTTTATCATCAGGTCACACGGACACACGTGCGTAAAATCAAAAGCTCTGCTGTTGCTGAACTCAACATGTGAGAGCTTTAAACAGAAGTGAAAGTCTTTATGGCATTCTGATGGAAGAAACAAGGGAGAGGGAGCGCAGGATCTCCTCTAAGTCAATTTGAACAGTGGGCCTATGAAATTACACAGGTAGTCATGGCCAGGGTGACAAATGAGCACAAAAATGGGAATGAAAATAATAAGACAGGCAAAGCCACCTTTTGCTTCCTGACACATAGTTGTAAACACTCCTGAATTATGATATGGAAGGGAAAGAAAACTAATCTATATTTTACATTACATTTTCTCCTTCCTCCTCTCATTTCAGTCACCCATGAACACATAGGAATCATGCATCATAAGAATGCATAAATGTTTTCTTGTATAATGATGATCATGTTGAGGAATATGCTTCATTTCACTAAAAAGACAATATAAGTCCCAATTCTGGGTTGAGGATTGTATAGTAATATGTAAAGTAATAAAGTCTGCATTTGCACCTGTGAATAAACGTCTTGTT
Source organism: Helostoma temminkii (assembly GCA_900302695.1). NCBI lineage: Eukaryota > Metazoa > Chordata > Actinopteri > Anabantiformes > Helostomatidae > Helostoma > Helostoma temminkii. The sequence goes on along the minus strand of OMLM01009801.1, from coordinate 9,628 downwards.
ATTATTTGCCTCTGTGATTATATGATGCTGTGGAGTGCTGAAATTGTTCAGCATCACACAATTTCTCATTTGACCCCAGGACAAAGCCTCCTTTCTTCTCCACACTTGTGCAAATTGTACAATGAAGTTAAAATGCATTACACATTACAAATGCACTACATCCAGTTAATGGTAAAAAAGCTCACAGCAACAACAAATTACCCACAATCACAATCAAATCTCTAGCCAAATATAAGGGAACAAAACACCAAGACACTCTGTGTCTGACTGTGCCACAGCTGCTTCCACTGTGCCAAACATACAGTGCTGCCCTTAAAATCAGTACGTGCTGCACTTGTCACCAATACCCCATCAGGCTAACCACTGTGGCAGTGGTGGTGCCAATATGTGATTATTTTCCCACTTAAAGGCCCACAAAACCATCCATACCAAAGATATTTTCATACTATCTGCAATTTAGACTTTCAAAAAGAAAAAAAATGGAGGATATAAATGTATTTCTAATATATAGATTTATGTAATGAAAACTATAAGAAATTACATTAAGTGTTCTCAGTGTATTCAGAACACTGCTCCAGCTTGGACCAGAAAATCAGTTTCACATTCAGCCAAAAAGGCTGAACGTCTTTTGTTGTTTTGTTGTGCCCCTACCTCCATGGCTCTGGTGATGAAGGGGATCTGTGTGCCTGAGTCCAGGTCCTGGTTGATGATTAGTCTGCGGGCCCACTGACCAGCCCGCACAACACCGCTACCTTGGAGCAGAACCAGCAGCTTGGATGGGTTGGACAAAGCATCTGGGCTCAAGTAGATAAAACTGGTGGGTTCATCTTCTGTAGCATCCACCTAAACATTCAGGAAAACCCAGGTTACCATGTGTCACAGATGTAATTTGCTGTCAAAACCGCAAAACCTCCTAAGTAAAATAAAATGTATATTTGTCTATGACATTGATTTATTGTCATCATTACCGTTGAACTGATGAACATGTTTTGCAAATGATTTCAAAATCCTTTGGGGGATTCAACTCAATCAAAATAAATCTTTACTGTCTCTATGCACAACATGATGAGTTTAAAAAGAAACAGCCATCTTCTCTGTGGCCTTGGAAATTAAAAAGCTTGTATGCATCAGTACACTAATCATCAATAGGCATGATTAGAAAACAGCCTTTGTGTGATTATGACTGAGGGAGATATTAATACAGATGGGGAGGAAGGTTAAGCGATTGAGATTGTGTGTGCACATGCACTATGTCCACATCCAGTGCGTCTTTACATCCCTCCCAAATATGCCTGGCCTGGAAGAATCTCTAAGGAGAAAAACACTGTCCATAAAAGCCATGGGTGGCAGCTGCAAGAACTTAATCCAAGCAGACAAAGAGAGTTGAGTGGGGGAGAAAATCTTACCCTTTATTCTCTTGTGCACCCTCTTTCCCTCTCCCTATACTTGGCTGTGGTTAATCTTCTTAAAATCTGTGGTCACAAGTTCAATGCCATGCAGGTGGACAGACCCACCACTAACACACAAATACACACACACACACCCACACCATATACTCGCAGGCGGGTGGGCATAAGAAAAGCAGAACAGAGCAATTTTCTAGAGGAATAATGAGATAAATAGGCCAGGCAGATAAACCAGTAAAAGTGCATAGGGGCTAATGAAAGGCGCTGAGTCCCTGGCTAGGTGATTTATGGACACTGTTAGCACCATAGCTAACTGTTATGCTTCTAAACACCAACACTGCATAACATCCCTATAAACGCGGCCTGAAAAATGATCATAACTTTTATAAACAGAAAAAGAACAGGGCTGGATGGGTGAGGGGAAGAGGGGGGCAAAAGAAGACAAACACGCTTCCAACAACAAATAAAGGGATCAAGTGTGTGTACTGAGCCTGGATGAGTTGGGCAAAGAATAACTCCATGATGGCAGCATAGAAAGTCCGCTTCAGCGCAAATGAATGCAAAACAGATTAAGCATCAGCATGCTGTGCCTCTGCGCCTTTGAAATGACACGTCACAATACAGTTAATTTGTTGAGGAGACACTTTTGCACAAAGGATGTGGTAAGTAGAGGGTGTAAAAGAAAAGGAGGGAGTAAGAGAGAATCTGAGTAAGATAGAAAGAAAAAGACAAAGACTGATAGAGAAAATGAGGAGAGCTGACTCCTCACAATCCCCTTTTCTTTATTTTTTAAACAGGACACTCAATATCATAATCGCACTCTGAAGCTGAAGCATTTACGTTAATTTTCATATTTAATACTCTCTTTAATCTTCAAGGGCATAAATCAAAGTGGAAAATGTCTCTTTTCACTGTGGGTACTTACTGGCAGGATTGCCTTAGTCATGTTGCACTTTTTCTCCAATAGCTCATAAACATACTGAGTGATGATCTGCAGAGGGAAAAAAAAGAGAGAACATAGACACAGTCAGCCATTACACTGATAATGCAGTCTAACGCAGTTAATATTTTTACGCTACTGTTGATACAAATCCATCCAACAAAAGCTAACTAAATTTTGTGTGTACAGTGTGTGTGAACATGTAATTGCAAGCACTGTCATGCTTGCAAACAGAATAAAAAGTTGTATTCAAAGCCCTCGTTTACCCTCTGGTATTTGTGTGTGTATGTGCATCAACTACTTGAAAGGGTCTGCATCGTACTGTGTGTGGAGGGTGTGTGTGTGTGTGTGTTTTTGGCGCGTGTGTGTGAATCACAGTGCAGTGAGAGCGTTGAGGTTGTAAGTGCCAGGAGAGGAAATCTCCTGTACAAGCAAAGGGCTGATGTAAGTTATGTTTATCCCTGCAGCCACAGCACTAAAGAACCTTGTATACCGAGTCATCCCAACCCCAGGCCAAGCCTTTCATGGTTCAGTGACATTAACAACTTTCTTTTCCATTTTCCTTATTTTTTCCTTTCCTTCTTTTCTTCTTTCCATGTCCCACTCAGCTGAGAAAGAGAGATGTGCTTTAGGGAACAGATTTAGATTTTTGATCAGTTGCAAAAGGAAGACAGAACAGTTAAGAGTGATAACAGATGAAATGCTGTTGAAAGGATCTATTGTTGATGAGATGATTTTTTTCCAAACACAAGCAATGACAAACTGTGTCCTGTACCTGTCACAACAATACAGTCAGAGCAGGATGGACAATAGGGAGAGCTGAACAACATGCTGTCCTGTTGTCACTTTGGGTGGCTTTTGAACCATCTATGAAGAAACCAAAAGCCTGTGGTGGCGCCATGGCTACAAAGCCTGTCCAAGACCCAGTCACGCTTAATATACAGAGCCCAACAAACTGACTGACCTCAAACACAAAGCCCAAACATAAACAAGGTCCAACCAGGCACTGCTGTGTCTCACAGAGTGGCATGACATTTTATAATAATCATAGGTCATTAAACATTTACAGTGCTGTAAAAAAACTATTTGCAATCTTCCTGATTTTTTATATTTTTTACATATTTTGATCTTCACTTCAATGATTTAAATCGTCAAACAAATGTTAGTATTACACAAAGATAACCTGATGATGGCCCTGGCCCTATGTGAAAAAGTAATTGTCACGCCCTTGCTAAATCATGAATGAACTGTGATTAACCAACTTTTTTTGAAAGCTGAGTTCAATTTCACTAGCCACACCCAGGCCTGATTACTGCTACACCTGTTGGGAAAAGAAATCAATTAAGTAAAAGCTGTCTAACAAAGTGAAGCATGCTAAAAGATCTCATGTCGCAATCTAAAAAAAATCAAGAACAGATGAGAAACAAAGCAACTGATATGTATGTATCAGTTAAAAAAGGCCTTAGACCCAAAACCTTAGAAATGGTTTTGGAACTCCAGCAAGCTACGATGAGAACCATTATCCACGTATGGAGAAAACTTTCCCAGGAGTGGCTGGCCCACATATATTACTCATCCATGAGGTCATTAAAGAACCCAAAACAACATCTGCAGGTCTCACTCAGTTAAGGTTGGTATTCATGATTCAACAATAAGAAAGGGACTGGGCAACAATTGCATCCATGGGAGAGTTCCAAACCGAAAGCCACTAGTGATCAAAGGCTCGTCTCACATTTGCCAAAAAACAACCTCTATGGTTAATCAAGATGTTTTTTGAAGATGTATTAAGATTTATGGGCGAATATTCTGTGGACTGATAAGACACAAGTTGACCTTTTTGGAATCCCATTACATCTGGTGACAAAATAACACAGAATTTTATTAAAAATATACTGATATTGACAGTCAAACATGGTGGCTGGAGTGATACGGTCTGAGACTGCTTTACACATTCAAGACCCGAACGACTTGCAATACTGGTTGGAACTATCAATTCTGCACTCTACCAGAAAATCCTGAAGGAGAACGCCTGGCCATCAGTTTGTGACCTCAAGCTCAATCAAAAGATATGCAAGAAAAGAAAACAATTTCATAGCACATATTAAAACTGTTAATAGATAATTAAATACACCTGTGCAAAATGCAAAAAACTGCAATTTCTCTAAAGGACTGCATACACTTAACCACTGTACAGTCAATTATGAATAGGATTTAGTTATGACTAATGGTTGGACCTAGGTTGACTCAGTCTCTGCTGCCAGTTGGCAGAGATTGAGATTAGACAAGATTAAACCTAAATTACCTAAATCAAGTCAAATTATAAAACATTGGCCTCATCCATGCATATTGACATGGTCTTCACAAGGTGCCTCATTTGCAAAGACATTTCCTGTTACTTACAGAGTTTTCATGATTATTCTGACATTCACCAGTTTTCTTATTTGGGATTTAGAGAAATTCTATGCACTGTAAAGACCACAATTATGAGCATCTCAGTGCTGACATGCTTGTGCAAAACAACTGGTTATTAATGTTTGTCAATTCTACAGTTGTATATTAAGATTTAAATATATTTTTAGAATTACTATTTTTAAAATAATTATTTCTACAATTTTTGATTTTTTTTAATTAATGAACACTACACTAGCACTTCAAATCAGATTGTAGGACATCACCATGAAATGTGGTGTCCTTCTCCTGCAGCCACCAACACAGTGTCCTGACCCACTTCTGGCACCAGACAGCTGACTCGCTCAGCTCAGATAACTCTTGCATACCTGTCCTTCAGAACAGAAGTGATTTTTGTCCTCAGGTTTGAGACCAGAAATTTTACTTTATCAGTCGTGTGTGTGTAATTTTATAACCACTGCTGATACTAAATACTATAATAATTGCTGTTAACTTTATTGAATTTGCTTTCAGGTTACAGGAACCTTGGGATTCATCAATATAAAAATGATGGTATGAGCAAATCTGCAGTTTAAGAACACCTCATCAATTCAACAGAAGTTTCTTAATGTAGAATAAAACTCAAATTTAAGAAAGAAAATGGGAAGATATTGGTGAATGAAGCCCAGTCATATAGCCTTGCCTTTCCTTATCATGGGATTTCTTGTGAAACGCTGAACAATTACATGTCACTCTTTGATGGTCGACATTGTTGAAAGTTCTCCCTCCTCCATGTACACAATCAGCCTCAGTTGACTAGTGGGGTCTAAACTACACCAATGAACAACATTTTGTAACTCTTTTATAATCCATTCCAGCCTGATGAATATCAACAAGTCTTCTAATATCTTCAGAAATCTCTTTTGTTAGACACATGACACATTTTGACAAACCCCAACTATGAATGGAAAAAGAAGAAACAACAACTTGCTATTAAAACAATGAAGCTAAACTCAAGTCAAATTAACATATTAATAATTTAACAATTAAAGCAAGAAAATCTCTGTCCTTGATGTTGATATTAGTGGTGTAATATATGTAATGGCTTAGTGCCAAAAGGTGAAGTAAAACTAAACAGATGTTCTGTAGCATAAAAAAACATTTTCTTTAGGTCGCGCTCTAAATTGCCAACCACAATGAAATTATGAATAACCCTAAATTACATCTTTCAAACTCCAAACACTTTTAAATGGCATGAATTTGAGAATATTTCTGCCTTCACATTTTAAAGGCAGCAGAGGATTCTCCACACAGATTATTTTTCAGTCTCAAAAGGAGAACAAAAATGCCAAATATAACAAAATAATAATTTAGCAGAAGGCCTTTTGCTTTAAAGTCAAATGTGAATTCTTATGATAATTGCAATATTGGCATGGTATTTATGCCCGAAAGAAACTCAACACTAACTTGATTTAATGGTTAAAGAACAGCATGCAAGAAAAACATTACACACCAGACACACATATTAGCCTTATGACAGCCAATCATGGGCCAGCAGACGGACAAAATGAGATGATCGATTCTACCATTTGACCCCATGAAAAGGGTGGGGAGCTAGAGAAGCAAAAACAATACCACCTCAACCCAACCCACCAAACCTTGAACAGCTAATTCACTAAAATGTCAGCCAGTTTGATGAAGACTAAAATGATTGTGTGCCTCAGTATGCTAGTGTTTAATGACATCAATAAGCCTCACAGGAAATTTCATTTGCACTATGTTATTTGTTCAGTGCCTCAGGTGGCTCGAGAACCATCTGATATAAAATAAGAAGAGAGACTGAACAAGAGAAGAGTGAGAAAAGTGGAAAGAATGCAAGAGTTTCAATGTGTGAATGCATCACCACAAATGAAAGGATAATGTAGATCATGAATAAGAAGAATAACATCCTAGCTTGTACATAAGGCTCTGTGGTTTAGTCTGTATGCTTTAGTTCATAATGCAAGCTGCAGACAGGTGACCTTTTCAGCAGACAAGATCCCGATCAAAAGGAAGAGTCAAAAAGGTTGTGCAGTTTGATGGATCAAAATTCAACATGTTTTTTTTCTTTAGAAAAAACAGGAGAGAATAAAACAAACACATAAAAACTGTCAAACATGTCCTGACGCACACCAAGCAACCTCCTTCTGTGTGGGCCTCTAAGGACCATGTCTCCACAGCTGATCAGTACAATAAGAGAGAGGAAAAATATATAAAACCAACCCAAATCAATAGGTTTTGAAAACACATACATACATATGATGTTCTCATATGCAACAAACACAGCAATACAGCAATTTTAAGGTTGACTAAACATGGGTCCAACATTGTCTTAATGTAAGCTTAAGCTAAGCTAAGGTAAGGTGGGATCCAAAGTCCAAAGCAATTTCATCTCAAAAGACATTGTTTATCACTACAGAGACACTCTGGGGTCACCCTCGTGGTAAAATAACATACTGGGTAGAAGTGGCGTTTCAGTCATCATTCATGTGTCCTCTAGGACACATGAATGATGCTGCATCCTTAAACAACAACATGCTTTCTATATGACCATGAGAGCAATCGTGGGAGAGTCTCAAACAGACCTTCTGCAGCTGAGGTCACCTCTGTGTCTGTGGTTTGTTTGTCTAGAGGAAATATTGCAGCAATGAAGCAACAAGAGTAGGATCAGGGAGGAAGGAAAGGACTTAGAGGCTCAGTGAGAGGAAAAAGGGAAGACAAGAAGAGAGAGATGGAGAAGTAATCCCTAGGAGCCAAAGTCCCGTGCCAGCTCCCACTGTAGCAAACAACTGGAGAGATGGAGGAGGGGGAGAGGGAACAAAGTACAAAAAGTACATGGCTGTGATAAGAGATCTTCAAGTGTGTAGGCAGTGACATCAACTCCTTGTAAACTTCATCCCTACACCAATCTCTTCATCATTCACACACACTATGCGGCTAAAGACCATTGTGGCTGCAAGTCGGTTCATTTTGAAACTACTCACTACAGGGAGAGAAAAAGACCTCCCACACTGTGAGAGCACATGTATCAGTTAATGTACATGTGTGTGCCTGTGTTTTCTCCCACTGATCACAACAGCCATGCCTAGCTTGGCTGACTGCACCTGAAGTGACAAGATGATGATCCTTTCTTAGCACTTTAAAAACAGTGCATGGGGAGGAAGTACAGCAGAATAGGAGGATAGGAGGATGAAAAATGATCAAGACAAGGGGAAGTGAAGGAGAAGACAAACGGAAGCAAGGGAACAGAGTATAGAAATAGAAAGAGAAAAGTAGGATAGGGATCAGAGGAGAACCAGAGAGGAGTAGTAAGTGTAAAGGTTGACATGGTCAAATAAAAAAAAAATAATTATAAGAGAGAAAGAGAAAGCAGTGATGTAAAACCAGCTTTGAGAAACGATCATGAAACATGATCAAATGTTTTTCAGGGTCACTGTAAGTTTCATTAATACCAGTAAGTTTAATACGCAACCAATTGATAAACAGACATAGACATACATAAATACAAATAGCTTTGAGAAGCCTCTGTATGTGTCCAGCAAACATTACATTGAAAATGCAGCCATTCCAAAAAGTTTAGCAATTTTTAAGTTATCCGAAGTCATAGTTACAGAGCTGTTTTAAGGCCTTGTGAGACTTCCAGTTTACAGACACACGCAACTCTTGTCTTTCTAGTCCAGAGCCCTCTCAAAAAGCCACTTAGCCATAGAAACAAGAAAGGAAGAAGAGGCATCAAAGCTGTTTATATAATGAAGCTGAAAGGGCTGCTCCATGCCATATCACTGACTGCACCCAGGAAAGCAATTCTTCTTCTCCAGAGAATAGAGGAGAGGAAGAATAAGAAAAAAGAAAATCCCCCCTGAACAATGCAACACAACAACAGTGGCAACAACAGCAAAGCATACTCAGAAAGAGTGAGAGACTGCGAAAATGAGAGAGCAGGAGGCAATAGAAAGGTTGTTTATTTTAAGTCTGCTTCATGTTGCAACAGAAAGTGGTATTAAAATAGGGCCTATTGTTGTGAATTTGTGATCTGTCAGTCCACATGGGAAACAAAAAGAGAGAGAGTGGTGTAATTCCCATGAGGTTTCTGTCATTCTTCTGTCAGAGGAGAGAGGGCTCTCCAGGGGAAGAGAAAGTTCTCAGACACACACTGACAGACAAGACTGTTTACAGTTGGCGTAGCTATCCCTCTCTCATACTCTCTTTGCCTTCCCTGAACTACATATTCTAATGGCTCTGTAATGACCTCCTCAGGTGTTAACTAGGAAGCTGGCAGAAGGCTAATTCAAAGCAAAGTACAGTATGCCACTGTGGGTGCCCGTGGTAACGACAGATGCCAACGTAACCACCAGATCTCCTGTTATTTCTCTAACACCACCCCCCATCCCCTGTCCAATTCCCTTCTCTTTCATCAAGTCTAGTCCACCTCACCCACTCCCTGCAACCATTTATGTCTGACTGTCTGCTTCCTCCTCCCTGCTTTCAGCAGAAGCTGCAGCAGCAGTGTTAAAGTATTTTGGGAATGGAGACGTGATGGCAGTCAGTGAATCTGGGCAGACAGCTGTCATTTACAGTCCCTCTTTAGAGAGATCCCATTAGCTCTCCAACAAAATGGTTCACGACTGGTATGGGGACTCCTGGTGGTTTAAGAACAGTATGTGGGTTTTCAGAGTCCCACTGTGGACCTGACACAAAACTTCATGACTGCACTGTTTAATTTATTGTTAATATGCATGAATGCTGTATATGTACAGAGGCTTCTGGTAGAGAAAAATGCTAATAAAACAAAACAAAAAAATATGATACAACAATTATGCACATTAAGCTTCCGTTAGGAAGTGTGGATAATATA
>OMLM01009800.1:0-24104 GCA_900302695.1 Helostoma temminkii | reverse complement strand
ATGGCATATTTCTATTTTTCAAAAGTTATATATGATTTTTAAAATATAGCATCACATGCACCTATTGGCTAAAGAGGAACTTGACCTTTGTGTCTATTTTTCTTTGACCAGCTGTGGAAGTCACTGAGGGCAAAGGTCAAAGCTATGGGAAAGAGAGTCAGGTCATCTATTGTTAAGTCACTCAATTCTCATGAGATATAAAGAAAAACTCATCAGATCATTTCTGATCTGATTTCTGTTTTGCGAAGTCTGTGGAATGACTCTGAGTATACCTTGGTAGAGGAATACGAAACATTTACTGTGGACATAGTTTTTATTCTTTTTGTAGTTATAATTAAAATCATTTGATTTCTCGCTTATTGTGATTGCTTTCCCTTTCCTGTATCAAAATATCTGACAAGTTCTTTGATGCACTATTTTTCTGTTGCAAACATGTCAGCTGTTTTTTTCAATTTAGTTTGGTGCTTTTAGTCACTTTTGGATTCTGAATGAAGAATGGCAGTGATAAATTGACTGATTAATTCCAGTCCCTGGGATGATTGCCAGTGTTTGTACAGTTGAGTGTATATACTGGACATCTGTGGAAGTCCAGTCAATTTCAGATTCACAGTCTTTATCTAAATTAACTTCTAACAGTTGGGTCAAGAATGCCGACAGTACTTATTTTCTAATCTCATTTCAAAGAAGGCAAAATAGAATAAAAATAAATAATTCTACATAATCAGTAATATTATTGTTTCCTGCACCACCAGTAAAAGCTCATTTTCTCCAGCAAACAACTGAATAATAGTTTCTGTCTCTTTTTGTAGATATGAATAAGGATACCAGAGGCAAAAATGTCTTCCCTTGTCCCATGCATTTTCTAGTCAACAGTTTCATCTCACCTATCCCCTTGTCCCCTTGATGTTTTTCTGTCTTGTTTATGTCACTGCTACTACAAACTGCTTATCTCTTTAAGATTCATTTTTCAAAAAAAATCTTAGTAAAAAGTAGTGTCAAAACTACTTCAGCAAGCCACAGATCGCTCACTACTGAACTACGAATGTTGTGTGGTGTCAGTTTTGATTAGATACTGACCCTCGATTATGTAAAGTGTTTGAGCTGTTCCTGCGTTTTCCCGCTAAAGAATGTTGCTGAACTAAACATTACCTTGTCTGGATCATGGTAACTCTTCCATAGTTGCTTTAATCTTTTATTGTGAGTTCTTTGTGATGTTGGATCTTTAAAGGTGTTATATAAATAAATTCTTCTTACTAGTTCTGTTTTGTTTTCTCCACCTAATCCCCCTCCTCCTCTCTTCCCTAACCCCTATTTCTGGGTGTTATGAATCTGAAGAAGCCATAAAATGGGAAACACAAAGCTCTCAGCCATAGCTGCAATGCATCCCTGTGAAATCCTAGACGGCCATTAAGCTAATGGGGCACTCTGGCCCAGCCGGTGGTATAACTCAGTTCTCAAGCTCTAAGGCCGGGACTAGCCACAATGGGGGCCCGTGTTCCAGTATGTTGGTGTAAACATTGCACAGTGTGTCAACTTCAGAAAGCATTAAATAGACTTGAATGGGCAACTCTCACGTAAATAGAATTAAACACAGGTGTCAAGAGCTTAAAGGCTCTGTGTTTCCAGAAATTTTGCAGAAATATAAATCTGCTACATTTTAGAAGAAGGACACATTTGAGACTCCAACACACAAACACAGAAAAGAATGGATGCTTTCAAAACAATCCGACAAGATGAGAAAATGTGAAAGATCTAAAAATGACATCCACTTTAGCAAAACATCATTGTCAATCCATCCTTCACTAAACTGTAATTTCATAGAGCTTGTCTGAGACTTGGTTGCTCCCTCCTCGTGAGAAAAGGCAGCCAAAGTTAAGCTTTTACAGTCAAAACCATTTACTGTGTTTATCCAAAGTTAGCAGGCCAACACGCACACACACAGGTGGTAGCAGAGTGCTCACTCACTCTCGCCCTCCCTCCTCCTCTAACTCTGTCTGCTGCTCATATTGTTTTTAACAGGGGGTGGGTGGGTGATGATACCATCCTCAATTACAGAGGAAGTGCTTTTTTATGGGCCTCTCTGGCAATGCACATACACATAATGTGAGTGTGAACTAATGAATTCAGAACAATGAAAAATTCTCTAAAGAAGAATTTACAGGGGTCACTAAGGGGAGCTTTCCTAGTCACCTTTGGTGACCCCTGTACACTGCAATTTACTGACAACCATTGATGGAGCTCATGTAATTTTCACAACATGGTAAGATTATTACGGGTGAAATCTTGGTTGTTTGATGAAGGAAGAATATCAAAGTTGGGGGCCCAAATTTGTCGGTTGGTATTTGTTACAATTTTGGGAAATTACGACTACTAAGTAGAATATAAAAAGAAAAGGAAAAAACCAAGGGAGCATAAAGAATAAATTGGGCAGTGTGTTGAAAGATAAGGAAAAAATGATAAATATGAGCCAAATTAAAGTGATTTCTCTCATTACTGAATGGTAGAATTCAGAAGCCCTGAGAGATATGACCATTAAAATAGAAATCAACATAATTTCTTCTTTGTGTGTGTTCATTTCTCCTTCTCCTATATATAGATGTACTGCTCCCATCCTCCTCAACAATAGGAGAGTGGAGGAGTGTGGATCTTGTTCTCAGGGCCCGGGGTATACATTCCAGTAAAGCCCCAGGGCTCCGGATAGAAGGGGAGATTGAGCTCTGTCTTCCCCCACCTCCTTTGTGACCCTCAGGGGGCTGGAAGGTAATGAAGAGGCAGCAGGAGCTCATTGAGATGGAGACACCACAAGAGAGTGTGTGTGTATGTGTAAGGTTTTTGTTATTTCTTTGCAGATCTAAGAGAAGGGATTCCAGGGCCTGCTCTCTTCATCACCTCTAGTGACCATGAACTAATTACACAGCATGCTACATACACACACTTTACGCATGCTAGCAGCATGTCTCTCAGGATGACAATATTTGTTTAACACCCTGGTCCACACTAAAATTCTTCAAACTATGTTGATGAATCCTAATGATGTGACTATAGCACCCCTGACGAGCACTACAGTAGTTAAATCTTTTTACTTATCCTCTGAAACTGGCATCTTTGAGAAGTATTTGCATAAACTAGTGTACAGATATTCATGCATCTCTACAGAAAACTGTAATACTTCATCCTCTTGGGACTCCTTGTTTTCCTTCTAACGGCACCATGAAGCTGACATTTGTGGTTTTGAGTAAAATTCCTGACAACTCTGTTGGAAAGTCTGCCATGAAATTGTGGGCAGAAATGTATGCTCCCCATGGAATTAAGTATAATAACTAAGTTCAGATGCATGTTAGTATGTTTACTTTAGTATTGGGTTAAAGCTGGTATTTGCTTAAACACTATGTCCAAGGCACAACTGCAGGCTCTTTGTTTTATGTTTTACTACATGCTATAGTCGGATAGATTATAGTTTTATGTTAAAAAGTGATAACCTTAATTTTGCTAATGCACCGCACACAGCCAAACACTAACATCCTTGTTTCTATAAAACAACATTAACACTAATATTGGGCTAACATGCTAGTCTCCAGGGGTGGGCCATGCTGTGCTAGGTGGTGGCAGAGCAGAACCATCGGCTTTAACTGTGTTTAATTACAACTCACACAACTGTTTACTAGCAGTCAACAGCAGTACCTCAGGCCATCCCCAACATGCACACAAACTTGAAGGTAGCCAGACAGTCATGCTGCACACATTTGCAAATTAATTTGTTCCAGCCAACATAAGATACATGGACACACATGATTTGGCTATTCGGTGACTATCTTTCCTCCACGTGCAAACAATACCCCACACACGACCCCCACAGGTTTGGCCTACAGAGCAACAAATCAGCAGGAAGTACACTTTTACATGTGATTAGCCCATAAGGCTCTTTGTGACCTGAGAACACACACCTACAGATAAAGCTTTGTGGAAAACTTTCACAATTCTATTGCACTGATACACCTCCTGTATCACTACCTTGAGATGAATTATAAAACTATATAATGTACTTACTGATAGAACACTGCAGAACAGCGACTCAACCTGTAAGAGATCCATGATCGACATGTAAGCATTAGTTCTACATTTGGGTCAGCACTAGCATTTTGTATTTGGAGTAATGAAAAAAAAAAGCCATTTGGATAACAGTAGGCAAGAGTTATTGATAACCAACAAAGACATAAAGAGTGACACCTAAGTACCATCATCATCATGAAAAATATAAATAATATTTTAAAGCAATGATTATTTTATTTGCTTGTTGAGACTACTCGATGTTTTTAATCTTTATAAGACAAGCATTCAATGCTGCGTTGATTAGTTCAGTTGATGGATTGCCAGAATAATAGTTAGTAAAAATGTGACTGTTACGTGAATGTTAGAACGTAAAAATTTCAAGGAAACTACATCTGTGCTTTATATAGGTTCAGTAAATAAGATTAATTTTGGAGTAGAGAAGTCATCCTCCTCTGAGCATCCTCCTGTGTGGTGGGGCTGCCCAATGTGAACAGGATGAAGGCAAGGCGATAGGGAGGAAGCAGTGGATCTGTGGTTATGACCACAATGTTAGCTCATTTGTCCCTCACAGTTTAGAGCCTTTGGATGGAATGCAGTTCTTCTTTCATGTTGTCATGCATGGACATGCCTTATAATGAAATCAAACCTTCTATTTATAAACATATGTGATCATTAGCATGTTTGTGTCTCTGAGTGCCTACAAGTTAAAGTACTGAACCGCTGTCTATAAAATTTGTTCTGCTGAGAGCAGTAGGAGGTGTCCTTCTTCATGGAGGGGGATGGCAGTTTTATACACACTAGAACTGTCTTTCTTGAGTGTGTGTGGTATACCACGCAACATATGTGTGTGGCTGTCATGCCTATACAGTCACAAGCCTTATAGCTGACAAGCGTACTACAACAATCAGATCTGAATCTGAAACTGAGATCCAGACTTTGCAGGCTAGAAAATATGGCTGCTCTCTCTTAACATGCAGACATGGACTAAGGTCATTATCTACAAATCTTCCTTGAATTGAAATCATAGTTTTGAAAAAACTTCTTCTCAACTTGTGATTTGAGAATAATTTGTGGTTACATTTCTTGAACATGTTGAACTGACTTATTGCCTGCTTCTCTTTTTCTGCTTTTCTAGAAGAAAAATTACAGCAAAATGATGAACGCTGTTGAAGTAAGTGATGTATTAGTGTTTTTTTTGTGACTTTCCCACTGGTAGGATGATGCTGTTGAGTGATTGCAGTTGTGTCATAAGACAATTGCAGTAACTTAGTCGATATCCTCAAGAGACTGGGTGTGTGAAGCCAGACAGAACTGAGCATAGAGAGATACCCAACATGTAAGCAGTGAAACAGCAAAAAGAGAACACAGTGAAAGATGCGCACTATGAGAAAACTTGCATGTGACACCAACTAATAGGAAAATGAAAAAATCCCTGCTGACTTATGCTGCCATTGAAATGGAAAAGGCACATAAATGGAAAGGATAAAATAAAAGTGAAATGGTGGATGGAGAAATGAGAGCAACATGCACAAACCTTAAAGATGAGAGGACTTTGCTCTTCACTGATACTTAAACAAACAGGATACAAAAAATACCACTTTCTCACACAGAGAAGAGACAAATATTTTCACTTTGACATCATTATTATCCTTATTAGTATTTTGTTCCATTTTACATCTGTGGCATCATTTGGCTTGACATTCAGCACTCTTGTGTCTATCTGGTTTGTTCAACCTAGCACAAAAACTAAAAACTGTAAACAGCTGAACCTCGCCCCTCACTAATTAACATGTTACATCTTGTTTATTTAACCATGCAAAAGTACAAAACAACCAGGCCAACCAAACCAGACACATCAACTTCCTACTGATTTCACAAAATTTGGAACCAACTTAAAACACTTTTTGATGTATTTGAAGGGGAATGTGACTGTTATGGATGATGAGGACCAGAGGCCCTGATTGATGCCATGGAGGCCAGTGGAGTGAAATCCCCTGCCTTCTCACTCAGGTGTTTATTTTTCTTCAAACATTTGAAAAGGAAACAGGTACAAAGTGTCTCCTGAAAACCTTTGTTTCCTGTGGAGTCCAGAGACCACATGGGCAAACCGATCAACCCATCTTCCTGTGATGCTGACACTGACACTTTTAGTGAGGCTCGTACACACTGACTGCCCACAAACACTACCACAGACCAGATGAAAGCGTGTGCTAGACACAGACACAAACACACCGTCTGGATAGACAAAGTGGAAAAACATGTATGCAGATTCTTGGATAGACAAGTGCTAGCTGAGACCGAAGATATACTGATGGATGTTTGCAAGGCCATGCACAGGCATACAGCTTTTATTCTTACTGCTATACTAACACAATTACACTTAGAAAGAGAGATACTATTAGATATCAATTTAAATACCATTAACATGGATCTTGACAACACAAGAACACTAATCCAAGCCAATAAAATGATTCTGCTTCCTATTCTCAGAACATAATGGTGAATAAAGAAAAACGGCAGTCATGAAGCTGATGTGAAGTTCTCAACAACTTTACTAAGACTGGTGGGTTCAGAGTCACTGCAGCCTAAAAAGAAAAGCCACTGATCAGACAGGATTTTATCTAAATGCAAGTAATAAATGTAGCATAAAGAGATGGTGAGCAGAGGAATTTGAGGGGAGGCAGCAGCTGCTGAGGAGCCTTTGAAAGGCGACGCCGCCCCCTTCTCTGTGACCATGCAAACCCCTGATGACAAGGCCAAGATGGCATCTGCTGATAGGGGCTGCTCATCAGCACCTTTATTTCATGGGCCACAGATGGGGGAGGGGCTGTTGTGAATGCATGGGTGTGCATGTGGGACACATTACCAAGTAAAGTAGGGATAAATCTGAGTTTATTTTCACCACAATCAATCACTGCCAGGTTTGTGACACATGGAGGATGTCTTGGTAACATGCTGTGAGATATAGTGAATAGTATCTACACATGATGAACACATGAATTACATTATGAATCAAAGTCTGAGCTAATCTTGGACCTTCGTAATTCCTAGATTTTTTATTCCTGTTATTGTTATTGTTATTGTTATTGTTATTGTTATTGTTATTGTTATTGTTATTGTTACGGATATTGTTATTGTTATTGTTATGTTATTATCATCCAGCCTTGTGGCACAAACATGTAAGTTGATAATCGCATTTGCTCAAACAACCGATAGTGTCTCACACAAATACAAATTGCTAATACAGGTTGCGTGACAATAAATTATATCTGTGGGTTGAAATTAACTGCTTGGAGAAACATTTATTGCATTTTTAGGCACGTGCCCTTTTGCCCTTTGACTTGATAAGTGCCCTATTTGCAGGACCCCTTTTTCTATTCTTAAATTAAAGTTTTTAAACTTGAATTGTATCATCACAATGTCATCACAATAAACAGTGTTCTTTTTGTGAGACAAGTCCCCAGTCTTTTCTCTTTGGAGTCACAGTAACCATGGCACGCACTTCTACCAGCCTCCACACTCGTCTCTGTGACTGGCTGCCTTCAGTGGTGACAGACAGGTAACAACACTCTGCCCTAAGTCAGTAAGTCAACATGAAATAACAGAGTGAGAACAAAAGGGAGGGAATAAAAAACGCTGTGTTGTGGTGATCACTCCCTCACCTATGTCTCCCTCCACGGTCGGGTTCATTTTCACTGTTTGTGATCTTTATCAGCAATAAACACAGAGGCAGCTCAGTTGACTGCTGATATGCTCTGCATGGTAAACAGTGAAAATAAAAAATAAAGAAAAGTTGTGTAAGTTGTCTAAATTAAAGCAGTACAGCCCAGTTCACACTTTTACAAGAGCAGTAGGCAGAAGACAGTAGGAAGCTACTCTGGGGTTATAAGGAGGATGATGTTGTATTACTTCATTTTCTTTGGTGTCATATAGGCAAGAGGCGGGGTACCCTCTGGACAGATTGCCAGTCTATCACAGTTATATAGACAAACAACCATTTACACATTGCCCTATGGACAATTTAGAGTCACCAGTTTACCTAACTGCATGTTTTTGGACTGTGGGAGGAAGCCGGAGTGCCCAGAGAGAACCCACACAAACTCCACACAGAAAGACCCTGGCTGTGAGGGGACAGTGCTAACCACTACACCACTGTGCCTCCCCTTCTTTGGTGAATCATAAATTCTAATCAGCTTATCAAAGTACTCAGTCTGGTGCTATATTGTCCACTTTAAATTGTAACCTCACTCTCTATCACCATGTAGTTGTTGTAGTTAAAAAAAAAATATATATTGTATATGAAAAACTTTTTCCTCTGAACGAAGCATGCAAATAGCTCCTGCACTGTTTGCATTATTCATAATGAGTTTAGCAAATGCTCTATAGCTTAGTGCAGTGGTTCTCAACCACTGTTTTCCAACTATCTCTGTATATTACCATCTGCATATGGATATCTACTGTAAATAAATGCATAAATAAAATGTCCTTCTGTGGCAACGTCAAGTTCTCAACACCTCTGGGCAGATAGCTGGAAAAACCACGTGACTCCCTCATGAGGCTGACTGAGAGAATGCCAAGAGAGCTCAAAGCTGTCATCAAAGATGAAGATGGATACTTTGAAGAATCAAGAATATAAAACAGATTATGTCTTGTTTATCACTAACTTACTTGTTTACTACATAATTCCATATGTCTCTTTTCAAAGTTTGGATGTCTTCAGTATTAGTGTACAGTGTTGAAAATAATAAAAATAGAAAAGAAAGAAAAACCACTAAAAGAGAAAGTGTGTGCAAACATTATAGTGATAGTGTAGATCACAGGCCTCTAAATGGCAGACTCCAGTCCAGATCTAGACCCAAAGAGGTGTCTTTCCAGACCTTGAAGATTAAAATAGTGAACGTGATTAATAAACATTTTTTTGATTACACAGATGCAACCTTGATAGAGCTGTGTGGGTCCTTACAAGTGCCGTGTCTTTTCCCATCATATCAAAGCGGTAGAGCAGGAGTTTGGCTTACTGTTAGATCCCAAGTTTTGGCTGTAAGCAGAGGTAACTGGTTAAACTCGTATTAATCTACAGGAAATCAGAACTCACTTACAGCAGAGTCAGTTGTTGAGTCTCAGGATCTAACATCTTATCTAAACAGACAGTGTAGCAGTTATGTTAGCAGAACATCAGTAGCAACTCTTTCTGCCTGTGAATGATGTTAATGATAAACACAAATGGTCTTGTAGCGAGTGAAAGAAACAAGTGGCTTGTTCAAAATGAAGTATTTTAGTGAAATGTGTAGACACAGTACGCTACAACAAACAAAGGGAAGACAGTAAACCTGCAATGATTACTAAAAAAAAGTAAAATTACATCTCTGCAAAAATACAAAAGATGCCCATAAACTCTTGAAAGCTCTTGTTCAGGCAGTAACCCAAAAAGAGTAATTAATTTAATTTATGTTTCAGCAATCTTCATCGATTATTTAGGCTATTCCATTAATTGAAATAATTAAATATTAGCCTAAGCCACACTTTTTTAATTTAATGTCATCACAAAATAACATTCTTATCAGATATTTTTGAGAATATGTGTACATCATTATCATTACAGTATTACTTCATTCTTAAGAATCTGTCTTGTAGTGGACAGAGTTTTGTCTTTCATCAAGACTACAAAATGTACCAACAACATATGTAAAAGGAATAAATGAATAAATACAAAAATCTATTTGTTGAAAGCAATGAAGAATCTTTCTGGACCTCGACTAGGAAGGACTAGAAGTGACTGGACCTGAACTTTTAACTGAAGACGCCTGGTGTAGATGTACTTCACACAAATATATGGTATACACTAGACCACTGGCAGCAGGGTTGCCAGTACAGTACCATCTTTCTACATTATTACTAGTATAATGATGTGCTGAAGCATGAAGTGCTGTATTTTAATAGTAGACACACTATTGTTTTTATGTTTTCCTGATTTTCTTTAAACTTTTACAAAAAACTGCAACAAAATGAAAAATAATCTAATCACACTTAAATGAATCTAACATAAAAAAACCTAGAAAGTTCAGAGTCCATCAAGGTTCTTCAGAAGAACGGACACAGGAGCTGACTGTGTGACTGGTCTTCCTTGGAGACTGTCTCACCACAGGGGGCCTTGGTTCCTCTTTCCTGGTTGATTCCAATCCTTTGCCTGAAAAACACACTAGTCCAAGGTTAAAGGTTGAATATAATATTATACAAAGTAGGGCTGGGTGATATGAATAATCAATAATCAAAATAATGTTAATGGAATGCCACAATATTGATGTGATATTGTTGTTAATATACTGTGGGGGCAATTACTGGTGCTTTTATATTTACTTAGTAGATTTTTGATGATAAATCATAACTAAATTGGATATGATGACCAATCAGCTAAAGACTTGCATTACAACAGTTTAGAAGTAGTGAGTTGTAGTTGAGTTGTAGTTGTCAGTATAGTAAATCACAACTAAACACAACTAGTAAATCAACTATTCAATAACCAGCTTACCAAAAATATAAAAAATGGAAATGTGCAGACTGGCCAGTCACAGCATAGCAGAGGACATGCGTGCAGCAAGCTAGTTTTTTTGTTATCTATCATTACTGATCAGTTGCAGTTTGCTTTGTAGCTAATATGATGTTAGTAAGCGAATATTAGCAGGCAGATAGAATGTAATGTAATCGTGCTCCTGAAGTACAGGATTTAGATGGATAATCGTCTAAATGAAATGCAATGCTATTTACAGTATATTGCAGTATATTAATAATGATAATTGATATTTAATTAATTGCTAAGGGGAAATGCTTTATGGAAAGGCAGCCCCCTTAGATGCCTTGTGTCTGGGGTTCAGTGTCTTGTCCAGGGAAACACACAAAATAGAAAACAGCAAGCTGCCATGAAGGTTTCCCAGAATGCAATGTTTTCCACAGTATAGTTCTGTTTATTTAAACAGTATGTTAAGGTTGGAATTTGGCTGTTTTCTTACAGCATTTTGTTACAGTGTAGGTTGCTCACCTAGCTCTCTGTGCATCCAGTCAGCCACTGACTACCTTTGCTGTTATGTGTGTGACTCCACCGGCCCTCCTGACAGTCTTCCTATCCATTCGTCTGTCTTGCAGTCTTCTAATTATCTGTGTGTCTGCTTGTATTCCTGATTTCCTCTCTCTCTCTCTCTGACAATTCAATTCCATGTTTGTCATCAGCTGCTCCTCTTTTCTTTCATTTCCCCATTTCTCATGTGTTAACATAGCCATCTCTGCCATTTTCTTTTCTGCTTATTGAATCTGTTTTTCTTGGTCATCTAATCTCATAATGTCTTCTCAAAGTTTGCATATTCTCCTTTGCTTACACCTCTGCTTTAGCCAAAGGACAATCATAATTGAGGTCATGTTTGTAACCAGTGAGAGGATTATGTTTTGATTAATCAAGAAGTGCTCCATTTATTAACTGAGAGAGTCAAAGGTTCCAGTGGTGAATGATGGGAGTACAAAGAGCACAACTGTCAAATAGTAATGTCTAATGTCTGGTAACATTTTATTGATATGTTCCTTATCAACAAATTTGCGATTTGCCCTTTGCCCCATCTGCTCATTATGTAAACGTAATCACATATTCGGTATAAAAATATATTTGCAACTACAGCTCTATGTGTCACCCAGATGGGTAATGATAATGATAGATGGGTAATGATACCTCTGAAATTAATTAAATAGCTTTTTTTTGGACCGCATGTGAGTTAGGAAATGCCTGTCCTCGGAAATGGCTGGTAAAAACAAGTTTTCTGCATAAACAATATCATCATGACCAAGAAAAAGTTATGCTTAACAAATACAAAAATCCACTGTGGTGTTCTAAATGTTAAAGTCATTACAGTATCCTTCTCAACTTCATATTGCAAGTCAAAATCTCTGGGCATGCTGCTTGAAGGCAGCTTTCTACACATGGTTTAAACAAACATGACTAATGCTTGTTTAAGTGAAAAGCAACCAAAAGCATCTCTCACAGCCTCACTGTCAGTGTAGTTCAGACCAGTGTGCTTTCCAAGTGCTGACAGCGCACATCATATACTTACACACACAAGCATTGAACCAAGTGTCAAGGTCCACACTCAGAAGTTGTGCGTCCCGCAGTGTAATGGACAGATGCAACACCAGCTGAGCCTTCCAAGGACAGCACTTCTCCCAGAGATGAAAATAAAACTTCATCAGCTTTAATCAGATGTAAGCTTAAAGATGAAAAAAAAGTCCTACTCCGGAATTGCATTCATTTAGTTTTAGAATCTGGCTCATAATTTGGGAGACGCAAAACAAGAGGCTAAATTCCTTATATTCATGTAGCTTTTTTTAATGAAGCCCCTGTTGCTCTATTCTTATGTCCCTCTTTCCTCTTAAAAATAGTTTTTCAAACAAGTGGTCCTTTCACATGGCCAACATCAACATCTAATAAAGCCCAAAGATAAACATGGACCTCGGTCTACGGCAGAGTTGATTTCATCCCAAGGGAGCAACAGCCAACTCCCGTCCATCTGCCCAAACACAAACCTGCTGTTTTTTACAGGGAAAAAAGGAGAACATCAAAACAATGCTGTCAGATCAGCAGTACTTGGGCTCTTTAGGAATACAATTATGCTGCGTTTTGTGAATATCAACTACCATGGCTTATCCTAAGTGTTTTACCTCTGTTCTGAAGCATCATCACATCTGATTTCTGGCTACGGTATGTTTTAATGCACACAAAAATAGACAGTAAGAGAGGAAAGTAGCTAGTTTGGTGAAATCATTACTACTACAGCCTGTCTTTCAGTGTCCTTGACTTTGTAACAGTGAGAAAAAGAAAAATCTTTATGTTGGAATAGAGTTCAGCACAGTGCATGAATAGCAGGTGTTCCGTGTCATCCTGAACAGTGGAAAATGGTTTCAGTCATAGATATACAATGTTCATAAAAGAAAAGCATGGTTTGAAAAGAAAAACATGAGGGGGAGAGGCTGAATAACATATTTAGTCCTGAGAACAGACGCCAACTGGAACAGTATCACAGCTAAAACAATCACATCTGTGTCCTGGAAATTACGTGATAACCCTTTTTTGTGCGTGTGTGTGTGTGTGATTTGTGGTCTTTCTAACCTAGTTTTGCTTTCACATGTTGAGGTTGTAGTTCCAGAGAAATAGTAGCTTTGTAACAGTATTTGTTGTGCTTGGATTTATTGTTCTGTTTCTATCTGGCAGTTTCAGTATGACTCTCAGCACGCTTTTCCAGCTTACACCACGTCTGCACTAAAAACTGATTTGCTGAGCACCTGCTAAATGCATATCAGTGAGCATTTCTGGATCTAGTTATGACATATGACAATTATGATAGTTGCTGTATATGACTTGTATGCACAAATCTGTGCACCTCAAACATTTGTCTGTGTAAAGACTGAAGTGTATGTACAGTAAGTGCATGTTCTTCAGCGAACATTGCCAATCTGCAGCAGACCTGTTGCCGCTCAGTGCCAGCACACAGATGTGTGGCCACTGTTCTTTCAGCAAGTTTGTTTGGAATCTGCAAAAATAAACAGAGAGATGCATTCACACAGAACAACAAGCCTGTGATGTTTAGCAGCAGAAAAGTGTTGTCTCATGTAGACGTGTGAGACATCTACTTTTATCATTAGATGATGCCTCCTGTTTTGTTTCTGGAACATGTGAGACTAGGATGGATATTCAACTTCTAATTGAAACCAAGCACAATGAAGTCATCTTTTTGTTAGATGTAATTATAAAAAATAGAAAGTTGTTGCTATTGAAATGCACAGGAGCTCAGAAAAAAACATGACAGGTATTAGAAATTACAACTAAATGCTTTAGCTCAAATGTGTAATGTTCATTAAGTTAGACAGAATTTCAGTTAGATTAAATTAGTTCAGAGTTTGTATTGACCTACCGGATCCTGTTTCCTTCAAAAGACTGATCTTTTCACAAAAACGCAATATGTAATTTTTTCTATTAAAGTACGACCAAATACAGCTACTAAAAGTTACACAAAATGTACAAAAGATATCATCTATGCTCTTGATGTAACTGTGCACTTGTAGGTGTATGGTTGGCTAAGTTGTAATATGAAACTGAAAACTGATGAGGGCCCCTCAGAGTGTGGTTGATGGAAAGAAGGAAAGAAAACAGGTTGTAACACACACTGACTTTGGGGCTTTATGGCAATAAAGGAAAGACAAGTAGTACACCTTGTTTCAGGCCACAAGGTACAGGATGCCTGACAATTAAACTAAAACTTGTGGTGCAATTGTCTCTTGTTAAGTCAAAACCGCTGTAATTTGTCATTAAGCCTGGGAGGGGATGAGCAAGTAGGAGCAGTGCTTCACATCAAAACAGCCACAGAGATTCAGAGAGTTAGTATGTTGTTAATTGAGTTGGATCGTTCCACAGACATGCATGAAACTACTGTAAGTGCACAGCCAGAAATATTAAGAAAGCTCTTGAACTAATTTAGCCCATAATACTGACATAATCAGGTCACTAAAAATCTATGTTATAGAGGTGTAAGTGTTACTGTAGATTATATTCATAGAGTAGAATATGAACGAATAAGCAAAATCATGACAAGGAAAATCCTCACGATCAAAATAAGAAACAATCATGTTCATCAAGACCTAACAACAATATCACAATATCTTCCACCTGCCAATTAAGTACCAGTAATCTTGGTAAGTATCTAGTGCAGCATGTCCTGTGTAATCAAAACCAGCTGAATCATGCTGCTAATAGCTATATTTTGGCTAAATTGCACAGTAGTTGTAGTCACGTGATGGCAGGGTTTCTTGCCCAGTGTAAGAGCAGCCATTAAACACTTGTTATGCTCATATTCATGCTTGTTCTGCATCAGAGGCAAACACTTTCTGTATTTTCCAGTTCCCATGTCACCTAGATATTAATGTACATCTGTAATGGTGTGTAGCATAATAAGGACCCTTAGTTAAGAGTGATTAGGATTTATAAAAAGGAAGTGAAGATTGCTAGTACTGCCTCAATGCCAACCTGGACTAAAGAAGTACAAGGAAAACAAACTGAAACCAAAAACACTGTCACAATATTTTGACATCATGTAAAGCAAATATCATGAGGCAGTAACTTCAGAGAACATATTTTTTACAGATCAAACTTAAACATCCTACTTGTTCCATACACTAAAAACACTGTACCTACCAAGATCTCTGTGGAAAATTGCATTGCATTTTTTTGTGAAATGTGATTATAGATTGGGCAAATATAAGCAAAGAGGGGAGAAGGGAGAAGAGTAGTAGAAGAGAGGTAGTAGAGGAGAAGTAGACTGCATTTTGGTCTTGGAACAGGGCTGCTCCTTGTCATTCAGCTGAAATGCAATGGCACCAATTCCTACATTTTGAGCTTCACAAATACTCTTAACCCTCAATGTGCATGTGACAGCTCGCTGGTGGCTGCCACAGATACTTGTCCAACAAGTGTCTCTTTTCTTTTATTCACTGGAAGCAGGAAAAGGAATGCTGCACATTTCCTTCTGCTATAAACTATTCAGGAAATACAGGTAGAAAGTGTCATTATTTCCTGCCTGATTTCCTGTCGGGCCCATATTTGAACTCATTACTCTATGCCTGTGCTCTCTCTCACTCGCTGGCCTAGCTCTTCTCCAATCAGCCTGATCACTAACACCTGTCTCTGTTCCTACTTAAGCAGGTCTGTTGTACTCTCCCTCTGCCAGATTGTCAACTCAAAGTGAATCTCCAGCCTTGCAACTCTAAATTAGAACCAGAACTTGGACCTTGAACCTGTCTAACCCCTGTTGGCACTGTAAGTCTGCCTAACCTGATATCTAACCTGTTATCTGGTACTGGACCTACTTTGTGGATTTGGATTGTGGATGGATAAAGTATTAAGTCTGACAACTTGGCTTCTGACTCTGAGCCAGACTTGCCTTGTCTCCCCCTCGAATCTAACCCACATGACCTGCGGACCATTATCTGCTCTGTGTTAACCTGTTGTTTGTATCCCCAGTGTGTCTGTGTTTTCTTTTCTCTGCTCAAGCTCCATATTCACCTCAACCTTACAAAGGACAACAAGGGTACCACCATGTCGTGTTTTCCCACCATCTTGTCGATTCACCTGCCCCCTTATTCACCTTACCTTACCTTATTTTCCACATAAGTACAGTATATCCCTCTAAACTCCTGTTATCCAACAAGGCATTCATTTTTATCTCTTTTACAGTAACTGTTACCTAAAGTCTGTCATGTCCATGGGTGAATACAGCAGAATATTCACAGCAAGCAAGTGGGCGTTCACGTTTAGTCAATCTGCTCAGCGGAACACCAGTGTTCTGCTGTGTGCTGCATGTGTAAACGTACAATTCTGCGCAGTGTTCAGCCCTGATTTTCCAGACATAGTCACCTGTGCACCTGTAAATACGTCTGATTATGGTATTTTACTTACTGACTTTAACATATTTAGTTTTTATAACACTCTAAACTTGCAAAAAGTAACTAGTATCTAATGGTGTAAAAAAATGCAGTGGTGTAAAATACCAATTCTTCAAGTACACACATTTGTCTCAGCATCTGAGCTTTACTAACAATACAGTTAAAAGACAAAAAAACTAACCACTATAAGATGCACAATGATGAGCTTGAGTCAAATTGTCAATTCATTTTCATTGTTGTTTCCCAGATATAATTAACAAAAAAAGATGCACCAAACAGACAAACAGGCAGGACTTCAATACAAAGCTTCAATTGAGTACAGTTTTGCCAGCTCAAGAATTAGGTTCAAGAATTAGGTTTGCGCATAGGTGACACATGGTAAAGACTTAATGCCAGATAATCAGAATTAAATTGTTCTCATATTCCCTTAGATTTGATCCTTTTTAATCAAATCACATTAATGAATTTTGTACAGTAGCCACACATTTGTTAGTAAAGTCATGTATCTTTTACCTAACTATCTTTTATCTTAACTGTTTATGTATCTTAAACTTAACTGCCAACTGACCTTTGCACATTTAACATCAGTTTTCCAAATTATGCTGTTGGCTCAAGTGATTGTGAAACTTTTTGAAATGATTATTGTTATTATAACCTGTGTTCTATTCACATTATTCATACTCAGTCTGTGTTTTTCACAGTTTTATCAGACTGTTTAAGCTCACAGGCTCAGTGGCGTGAGGAGGCATAGCACAAACACCCTATAGACCAGGAGCACAATAGCCACACACACTCTTAGTGACTACCAGGGCAGAGTTAAGTATGCCATCTCCACACCTCATTCTTGTTCCCCCTTCCTTTCCACTTTTTCATTGCCCCTCTCAGTGTGAAGTGTATTGTTGTGCTGAGCTCATGCAGTGCCAAAGACCAACCAGCCTTCCTTGTAAAACCCCATGTCCAATTCCTATTCTCCAGCTTCTTCCACCTTTTGCCTTATCTAATTAAATCTGCACTCAGTGGGTCCTGGGTACTGGAAACTGCATTGTGGG
This sequence comes from Helostoma temminkii, assembly GCA_900302695.1. Taxonomy (NCBI): domain Eukaryota; kingdom Metazoa; phylum Chordata; class Actinopteri; order Anabantiformes; family Helostomatidae; genus Helostoma; species Helostoma temminkii. The sequence goes on along the minus strand of OMLM01009800.1, from coordinate 6,534 downwards.
GTCCTGGACAAGCAAAACAAATGGAGACCCTAGCATGTGGAGATTAGAAGCAGACCCTCCATGTGGCTTTTGTATGTATGGAGAAAAAGCAAGAAGGAGGGTGAAACTGCATGGGAGGAGGAGTGAGGGATACAGGAGATGGAAAAATCCTGAAAGATATGTAAAAAAAGAGGGAAAGATGATGGGAGAGACAGAAGTCTTAGTTTTTTTATTCACAAAGAAAGAAAGAAAGAAAGAAAGAAAGAAAGAAAGAAAGAAAGAAAGAAAGAATTATCAAACCTCTTTTCTGTTTCATATTTAACATAAAAATTAAACTGCTTCACCACAAGCTTTTCCCTATCAGTTCATATCCAGCTGTGTAAATATGTGGATGTGTTAAATGAACCACAAGCAGAGTGCCCTGCATAAGGGCATCTGCTAAGCAAACAAATAAACACAGGCACTCCAACTTCATAACCTGCTGTTGTGTTATGGTGAGCACACACAGACCGACACACACACAGCATACACACATAGGAGCTGTGTTAACAGTCATGCCAGCACTTCCACACATTCAAAATAACATGCATGGTACTCGTGCCTGTACACACGAACAGAGGCAGATGCACACACACGCACACTGGTGCTATGCGTGTGTAACAAGATCAGGCGTAACAGTGGTTTCTGTGGTCGTGTTTCTCTCAGCCCATTACCTGTCTAAACAACAGTTCTCTGTAAGGACTCACAACAGTATGTCATTCAAGAAATCTTCAGAGGGAGTTTTTGTATGGAAATAATGGAAACAATGCTATCTGGATGACATTCCAAAGAGATAATAATAATTTGTTAAGACTAACGTGTGAATGAAGCTACTAAAAATATGTTATGGTATTAGATTGTGTACACAACAAATATTTGGCTAAATCCAATCAGTTATACTCTGCAGGCCACAGGAAAAAAACGTATGTTAATGTGTTGCATCTTGTTTAAGATGCTGTGTGTAACTTATATGTGTGTTGGTGCAAAACTATATATTAGCTTAGTTTGGGCTTTGATTGCAATAGTAAACAGCTGCAGGCGTCACACTACAGAGCAAGTGCTCAATACACAATCACCCACAACATTAAAAGCATTTGGTGGTTTAATATTATAGTGGACAGGCAATGGACACAGCAAGCTGTGATGCATTGTGTGTTTTGACACCTGTTGATCATGGCCAGCATTTAGTTTTTCACATGAAGAGCTCTGTCCTGCACAGCATTAAAGATCAGTATATGTCTTATCTTTCCTGGTCATCATGGTAACCTGAACAGTTCTCCAATAAAAGTTCTTAATTGTACCCACAGTGTCATAAAATAGTAGAGCTGCTTTTAGTGTAGTTTACAACTTGATCTGAGCAGGACTCAAATAAAAAAGGAAAGGAAATACATGAAATGTATTAGCAAGAGAATAATTAAACAAACTAACATGAAGTGGGGTATCCTGTTTTGGTGGCAAGCACAGTCTTCCTGAACTTTATTGCATTACTAAAGTTGCTGTTCTCTGGCCAGACTGTGAAAAAAATAAAATAAAACCATACAAATGGCAAAGGGGGAGAATGAAAAGCTGTAAAAACACATGTGCTGGAATTTTCAGTCTTTGATGGATGTCTTTGGCGATTTGTAGTGCCAAGTCTGGTTAGTATCACCCAGCTGGTCACTTTTTCATTCATTTCTTTTTTTGTTTCTTACACTGTCTTGCTTTTAACTCATCTAAAAAAAAAACATAATTCAGGCTAAGAAAGAGACACATCCTACTCAAAGTAAAGAGCACACAGATGAATGGCGGTCCTGGGAGCATGTTGGGGTTTGATCTTAGCTGCAATTATGAATTCCTTTGGCCTTCGATGCATTTATGGTTCGTGTGTGCCATGATTTACAGCCACCTCCCCTGCCTCTCTCTGCTGTTACAAGACACATCACATTGTCATTTATTATACTTTACTTCAAGACAATTATGTGTCCTTGAAAGAACAGTACCAATCTTCCTGAAACATTGGGGATAATGGATGTGATTCGTCTGCAGGGAACGGAGTTGAGAGTTCATCGTTGACTGTAGTTTTAGCATTACTGCCCTCTACTGGTCAAATAGAGTAGACTTTTGCTTTTTGTATTGTTATCTGCTATATGATGGTGGCTACCATCAGTTACACAGATAGTATAAAGTCAGCTCAGGAAGAGATCACGAAGAGTTGCTGTACACTAATCTGTTGAACTGCAGGCAAACATATGAAGTATTTCTGATTTATTCCATGTTAGACACATATGTGTACTTGTAAGGTCATGAGTTTCATCAAAGTCTGCCCTGACCAGTTTAAAAGTTTAAACTGGAGTGTGGATGGAAAGATATATATATATAATTGCTGAATTATTATTTTTAAATGATCAAAAATAATATGTTTAGTTTCTCTTGACTGTGGGGTCCACTTCTAAATTGACTTTAGTTAAGAGGCTATCTGGGGCACACACACATACAACACACACACACATTCTCAGAGGGCATACTACATCAATCCCCTGCTGCCCAATTAGGCCTGACAGTAGGATTAAGGAAGGCTGACTCCTCAGGTCACGTGAACTCTGTTGTCTGATACAGTTTCCCTCCGGAGACACACACAGTACTGATAGCACAGAGATGAGTGTGTGTGTTGACTTTGTGTGTGTGTGTGTGTGTGTAAGGGGAGTACAAGGAGAATCATTTGTTTTCCCTATGACGTGTGAGTTCTGGATGAGGCATGTGTGTGTGCAACTGTCTGTGTGGATCTGCAGTCACACTAGTTCATACATGTGCACTGGTGCAAGAAGAAAACATGCATATGTTACCCTCTTCTCTGGACCCCGTCAGTGTATTAAATTACCACATAATCAATCATTATATCATTACAATCTACCAGCGTAATAATGTTTAATCATTTAGAATTTCATCCAGTCCTCTTATTAAGAGAGAGTAAAAGTTAAAGTGATGTTCAATATTTGTATTACTTTCTTAATTAACATGAAATCAATGTAACTGTTGCATGATCTGTCACAAATCCAAACAAAGTAGTAGTGAATTTTACCTGCAGTTACCACAGCAGTATGCATGTTTCATTAGTAACACGCTATCCATATTTCATTTCCACGGTGGTCAAGTTATTCAATACCTAATACCTGGTCAGCACGAGAGGCCTCGCAGGACTTCCCTTATTTCAAAGTTGCCTTAGTGAGCATGCAGAAAATAATGGGCCTCAGTGTTGTCTGTGGCTTAGTGCCAAGTATTTTGTTTTCCATAACTGGGAGAGGAGAGGGAAAGAAAGTCAGGGTGGTTACTCAACCATGTGTCAAGATATAATGCATTACCTCGGTTAAGTGGCATGAATTGTTTATTAGAAGCTACTAAGTAATAGCAAAATCCAAATACATGGGGGCACAGAGGGCTGTCTGTGGATATACAAATCTGATAATGTCTAACAGGAGGTAAGACTATACACATGTTCATGCACTAACATATCTTACACGACTGGACAGACAAAAATACAGGTGCTCTCTGAATTTGGTTTGGTTTTATGGTAACAGTACTTTAAAGCATGTTCATAATAATCAGAATCACACAATCCTCATGTGACTTTGAAGTCAAATCATCAAGAAACAATCACACCAACTCACACATTTGCACCAGACAGAGTTCGAACCAATCAGATGGAAAGTCACACAGTAGAGGTCCATGTGCATAAAGTCCAAAAAAAGTAGGCATTCAATCACACAACTTTCAACAGAGATGAAAGGATTTAGTGAACCGCTGATCAGGGCGAGATGAGAAACAGAGATACGGTGTATCAGGTGCACAGGCTTATAGAGTGATGGAATATGTGTTTTCACCAGCAACACTTGTATCAGATCATAAATAAAACTGTTCCAGAAATTTAAGTACAATAAAATGAATGTTTCGTCTATAAAAAAATACTTATTAAATCAGGACATATGTATGCATTGGGCATCAATATCCCTGTGAATGTGTGCTTGTATGTGTTCCATATGTACATGTACTGTATGTAAATTTACAGCACATTCTGCTGGAGTGTACATCTACACCAAAACACCAAATTTCTAAAGCATTAGCACATGCAAGTATTTTTACATCTGTGCGTTTTACAAGTGTGCGTGTGTAAGAAGCAGTCGAGCATGTTTGTCTGTGTGTCTGCCTGTGGTCTTCCTTGAATCACACGAATGGGCGTAAACACTGGCCATTTCTCGGACCCTTCAACAAATTTTGGTATGAAATCTCATATGTGATGGAAAACACTCCCAGAACTCGCTGAAAATCAGCCAACACCAAAGCTGGACAGCAGCTTAGTGCTTGCACTGTAATTGAACACGAAAAAGGCCTACTCTCTAAGCATTTCCTTGGCCCTGACAGTTCACTAATGAGGGTATTGACTGACTGGATCAATGGGCCAGGCGTACAGTGACATCTGTTAACAATGCTGCATGATTAAATTAATATGTGGCTTGGAAACTCAATCTCTTTTTCTATGACCAATCAATGTGGAGGTAGCTCCCATTGTAAAGGAATGAATGCTCCCCATTCTATCAAGAGGCAACTTGTTTGACTTGAGCATTGGAGCATAAGTGAAACAGAGAGTGAGAAATGAGGATGGAAAATGCAGTATTAAAATCTCAAGTTTGATTTTTTGTAAAAAAAAAAAAAAGAAAGAAAGAAAGAAAGAAACTTGGACAAAACATCAAGTTTGTAGTGGTGTGTGTTCTGAGCATATTCAGTTGTGCCTGCAAAGTTATCATTTTAGCCTTTGTTGGTAACTTTGTAAAAATATACACTTTTAAACATTTGCTGTTAGTTGCACCTCTGGGCCTCAAATAGCATTTTTCCAACGTATAGTAATGTCTCAACTCAGCTCTACAACCAAGGCCTCCCATGCCACACACAAAAACATACTTAAAGACACACACACTGTTGGATGGTCTCACCATTCTTTCCTCCTCTGCCTCAGATTAGACCAGGAAATTGTTTCGTTTTCAGGGTCTCATCCATCTTACCGTGGGGGTCCGCGCCAGAGCCGCACAAGGCTCAGACTACTATACTGAAGGTCCACTCAAATACATCTTTACAACAAAAAACATAAACTTTTTTTATTAAGGTGTCCACATTACTTTTGTCTCTCCATTCATGAAATGAACAGTCCTCATAGAATTGAGTCTCACATTTAGAATTTGCACTTTGGTAATCATCAAAATGATTCATGGTATCACTTTAATAAAAATCTGAATGATCAAAATCCCCAGTCATAAAGGAAAGGGCCCTTCTGACTCTTTTATTGTACAAATAAAGAAACAGAGGGTCTTTAAATCACTCATACAAGTATCTCTCTCTCAGCCAAGAGAAAATGCATAAAAGATGAAAAAGCACGCAAAGTCTGCAGTTTTTCTCAGACTGCTACCTATTATATTGTAAGAGCCTGCTACCATGCTTATTTTTCAATGCTCCAGCTTTCTTTGGTTTCTTGCTTAGTTTTCATTAAAACTGAGTTCAGGCATTGAATAAATAAAACAAACAAAAAGTATTGCATTGTTTCTTTTGAAGAACTTCCATAAAAATGAACAACTTGCTTTGCCAGTCCATATTTTTGACATTAACTAAGGATTTATTTTGAATAGGGAAAGATACATTTTGTTGCACCAGTCTACAATCAGCAACTTAACAAAGCAAAAACATATTTGCAGCACTTTTTGTAAATCTATTAAAAACCCCAGACTGAAGAAAATATTTTTCATTTACTTAGATCCTTTACAGTGGCATTTCAAATTATCATCAGGTCCATCTTGTTCTTCTTATCGCAATGTTTCTAGAACATCTTTGATAAACATAAGAAAGGGCATAATTCACACAGCACCTGAGGACATGAAGCCGTGTGAAGCCATGATGTCCAAGGTCTCTTTGTACAGCTCCATGATGAAAAAAAAAAAAACACAGCTTGGAGAACTTTGAGTAAAAGGCGTATGACAGCTGACTTGGAGTTTGCTAAACAGTCCATAAGGAAAAAGATATTCTGTTCTGATGAAATTAAAATTATTATATTATAACATAGACACTTTTCATAACCTGGTAATTACCATCTCCACAGCGAAGCATGGTGGTGGCAATATCGCGCTGTGGAGATGAATCTCAGCAGCAGTGTCGTAGTGACTGATCAGAATTGAGAAAAGTGCGGATGCGACCTATGAGTGGTCCTGCCAAAGTCCAGACTTGAATCTCGTAGACCATCTGTGGACAGACCTGAAGATGGCAGTTCACAGACATTTCCTATCAAATCTGATTGAGTGTTCAGTGAATCTGCATGGAAGAATGTGCGAAATCACCCAAATCCAGGTGCACAAGGTGTGCAAAGATTTACGTGAAAGGTAGTGGAACTGCTGCCAAAGTAGCCCTCTGTACTGAATTAACAGTTCGAATAACTGAATACGTTTTCATTTTGAAATATTCTGTATAGACTGATAGACAAATTTAATTTTCTTAAGCCAC
>OMLM01009799.1:32769-48141 GCA_900302695.1 Helostoma temminkii | reverse complement strand
AAGGTTTATATGTTGTATTTGGTATTGCTTTAGTTATCCCGCTTTTCTCAGAACACAAATTACTAGAGATACAGTGTAGTTTTGTAGTACACATCAACATATTGGTATAACTTGATCATTTTGTATTTTAGTGTGTCTGAAGGGATTTTGTTTCACATGGTCATAAATATGTTAATCATTCTTTCAGGATGTTTGTCTGGTTAATGTAAACTGTTTGGTTTTTTTTAGCAGTTATTAACTAGATTAACTAAAATCATAGCATTTAGTGCATGTCCAATAAAATATTACTCATGATATTCTGAAAGACATCCAATGTGATAAAACAATTGATGTTTAAGATAAAAGGAAATATGTCTGTGGTTCTGGTTTATGTCTTTTACTTCCAGTTCTCTCTGAGATATACGTATGAAACATATTTATTATCTTATGTATTTTATTGACTCCTTTCCCACACTTTGCACTCAAACACATACATACACACGCACACACACACACACACGCACACACACACACACACACACACACACACACACACACACTTCTGCCCCAGTTCCTATTGTGATCTTTATCTCTGTGGAAAAAGACAGTTGGTGGAGTTCCTATTGCTGTTATGCATAAATCATATGGAGGTCATGGTTGAAAGCAATAGACTCTAGCATTAGTTATGAATTCATAATTCAAAGTGGTAGGATGGGGCTTAATCCCATGTGTCATGTTCTCATCTCAGTTTAATTAAAAGTGACCTCGGAAAGAGCAATCACAATCTAATTTGGCTGGAGGCGTGACAGAAAGGGGGTGAAAGATGGGGTGTTATTGTGTGTCTGTGAGTGTGTTACGGACACCATTTGTATATAAGCATGTTCTTGTGGTTTTGTGTTTTGTGTAAATTGTGCACTGTAGTAAGTTTTGGAGGTCAAAGATTGGACCGGCATTTCTTATTGTTTTTAATATGAATTTAACCTTTGTAAAGCACTAATTGACTTCATCAATTAGCATAATGCTATCATAAACCTTTAGCACTACTCGGTCTTCATGTGTATTACAGACACAACATAATTTGTCAGTGTAACCACGCAGATGAACTTGTAACACCTGTAAAGTAATTGGCAGGTCTAATCTATGTTATCTGTCTTTCAATTCACAATTTGACTTTCTTCATATAGTCACTTCTTTTATATAGAAAAAAACAGAGAAAATGACTCAAAATATTTTAAAATTGGCAATTGACTGTATCCCTATTATCACTCATTTATTCGTTCTATGAGATCTATTGTATAATAGGTGCAGAAAATTGCTTCAGCTATTATACAATATGCAAGTGTCTGCCTCCATTTTATTGTGTGTGGAACCCAAATTAGTTCTGTAGAGTTTCTCTCTCTCCTTTGGGGAGGTTGACAAAGCAGTCATTTAATCTAATTTGGTCAGACATCAAGTGGAAAGAGGTTTCTGAGATGAAGTGTCGGGAGATGGTAAAGATTTGTGGATAAGATTGATGATCGCATCCCTCTCTCTCCCTGGCAAGATCATGAGGAGGTGTAGAGGAGAGAAAGACAGAAGACTGAAAGGCACACACAGGCAGACAGAGAGAGATCTGTAAATAGAGTGAGTTCACTGGGACCTTTTTTTTCTCTAGCTCTAGTTATTTGTGAGGTCATTTGTCAAAGAGAGCACCTCCCATCCAGATGCATTAGCCCCTGATGTTAGATGTAAACTGAAAGCTGATCCAAAATGACGAGTCTTGGCAAAAGGAGAGAGACAGGGAGGTGAGAGATATGGCAGGCAGACAAAATAATTAGAGGATCAAGACTATTATGAGAGTGCAAGGACATTTTGCATTCATTCCATTACTGTTTATGCTCAAATAATACCTACTGTACATGTCCTCAGGTACATTGAAATTGTTTGTTGGTGTATGTAATTGTGCTTACTGTCCAAAGTGGCTGTAAAGAGATAGCTAGGAAAACACAAGGAGGAAAATTTACACTAACTCAATTATAGTAAAGTATATTTTCATTCTATCCATAAAAAACACAGCAGAGTGGAGGAAATTCAAAAGTTGTTGCACCAGACTGGAAAATCAGGTCTCCAGTTGTTTAGGTCAAGAAATCACCTCCTAGTATGTGGTACAGGATGGAACTAATACAGTATGGAAGAGCTTAAAATGAAATGTGTTGAAAAACCACATAATGCACTGTAATTTGTTAAACTGCTAACACTGCAGTTAGTCTTTCTTTTGTAGTTGTGAAAAATCCTGGGTTAAAAACCTGCACTTGTAGATTTGAAACTATATATACAGTAGGTCTTAACGCTGTTTGTCAAACAAACTTTAATGTGTTCTAAAAGGACTATATCAAATGTGAGTGTATGTATGTGTATGTATGTATGTAGTGTAAAGTCTGTGTGGTTGCTGAATTCAGTGTTGAATTGATAAATTGCAGAGTGACTTATGTGAGTTGATGGCTTCACCTTTAACAGACTAAAAGTGTGAATGTATGAAAGAATGGTTTTGATGACTATGATGGCAGAGAAGAGTTATCAGGAGCATGTTGGTTCATTTCCTTCTTATTGTGACTGATTTTATCCTCACATTTCTAAGATTTTATCTCAGCAGAAAACATAGTTTAACATGTGGTGGCTTCTCTGTAGCATCATCCATATACGTTCATTCTACTGTGCAAGCACGCTGATATACTTATGCACTACTTTGATAAAACAGGTAACAAAAAGTTGTCTTTTCATTTTGTTTTCATACCATTGTTTGGATCATTTGGACTAATTTAGCAGTCAACATCATTAGGTCTATTATATGCTGTTTAGAAATCAATGGAGGAAAGAACACTGATAAGTTTTGAAGGTTGCGCATGGACTTGCATGCAATTACCAGACTTTGAAGACCTTTCAAGTTAAAATTAAGTCAAATATGGTGTTCTTGTCTTTATCTTCTTGTCTGAAATGTGTCACAATACACACTATTATGTCAAATATTGTTCCCCTGTCAAGATATGTTTCCTCTCGGTATCTTATTATAACCCTAAAACACATTTCAGGCATAGACATTTTCCTTACTTTAAGCCATGTGTATGTGTGACCATTCCACTCACTTCACGTAGATAGAAGAGCAAAGGGTCAACTGTCGTATTAAAATGTACTTATGAGTTATGATTATGTCTTTCCTTTACACAGCTCTTAAAGAATGAATATTACAATAAATTTAAGAAAATGAAAATCATTATATTCAAAGCTATGAGGTAAAATATATCTTTGCCACTTAATTACTGAAATGTGAAAAAAACATATATTTATATAATATTTTTGCTATTCATGTTTTTTTTTCTTGCCATTCTTGTTAGAAATAGCATGAAATAATGAGTACATGAGTGTTATGTGAGCAAAACTATTAATATTAGAAAATTAGACAATATTTCAATGATTCCAAATTGTTCAGGCGGAATTAGTCTTCCTTCTCCCTTTCTCTGTCACACACATACACACATAGACTTCATATTAGATATGCAAAGAAGTGGAAAATATAAATTTTGCTGTTTGATCACAAACACTGAAGTTTTAAAGCATTTTGGGACTATTTTCCCTTTAACTGATATTTCTTACTTGAAGGACTTTAAAACGGGCTGATTATTCCAGAGATGTCATGTCGCAAATGAAACATGAAGGAAAGTATTCAGTATAAAGCATGTTGAATAATGTATTGACTGCACATGGCTTTATACACTACCAAAGTTTTTGCTAAATTAAAGCTACTGATAAACAGGCAGACAGAGATTATATATCTATAACCCAACACTGGGTTATAAAAACATGGTGACAGAAAAACACAGAAAAACATGGAGAGACTGACTCTGCAGTCATACTGCACATGACTCTATAATGCATTGAGACCTACCACGTATACTGTGCAAAATATGAATGCACTAGGATATACACATTACTACATCTTGGATTGGTGTTTGTTTCCTTTCCTTTGCTCAGTCATTTCGTGATTTTATTTGTGTGTCCTAGCATGTTGTCGGGGTAGGTTGTTATTATTTATTAGAGGATTGAAAAACACAGTGGAAAAGAGAAGGCGCACCATTGCCCTTTAGGTTCATGTTATGTGAAGCTCAAGGCTGAAGGCTGTGGTTGGATAATTTGCTGCAGTCAAAAAGAGCTATTTGATCAACTTCTAGGTCTGTTTCATTCGTTTGCTGACAGTTCTCCAAACTGAGACAGAAATGGTACATATATAAAGGCCCTATGATCTATGCTGCTTTCCTGATGCTTCTGGAATAGCCTGAAGAAAAGCCATTCGCAACCTAAGGAACTATTTTTTTACTTTTGTTTTTGAATTTTGTTGGCATTGTGGGGGGCTCAGCTGAGAGCTGTGTTTTGAAAAAGTTGTTGAGCTGCTGTCATAGCTCCAGGACAGTTCTTTTTCTACCTTTTGTTTCTCCTTGTGTTTCTGTTGTTGTCAACACTATATATTTCTTGATGACATGAATTTTATACATAATTGTATTGTAGCACATCATTATATTTCAGATAGTGATTATAATGCATTTATCATGAAATTAAACTCATAGAAAACCTGTTGAAGTCTTGGGAGAGGTTCTTCCAAGCCTGTCTCCTAAACTTCACAGTACTTCTCTCCACGGGGGGATTAGGAGATATTGGGCCCTGCAAACAGGATCTAACTCTGTGGGATAAAGTCACTGAGAATGACTGAGGCAGTTTTTTTTTTAAAAACTCTTATATATACTCCATATCCATTTGCCACCATACTAGTAGATATACATTAATAATATTTTGTTATTTTATTCCACAGCATAACATAGTGAATAATGTAGATATACAGTAGTTGTCGCAGAGGAGGAGCTTTAACAACATCATCTCAGATAACTTCTGCATGATGCCCATTTAAAAATGATACATCGTGTATCATACTCTAATTTCAAATGAGATTGACTAGTGCATGCACAAAACAAACAGGGACCTCCACTGTGCTTTATTCTAGAATGATCTCAATTTCTCATCATATTTTATGTAAACAAGTAGCACAAGAAAGGTGTGCTGATTGAGTATTTGTGCAGCTGTTGCTGTAAAAGTAATGCACACTTTGTTTGATGTCCACACATTCATTTAAGTATATTATATATAATATAATATATTGTGTAAAATGTAAAGCTTGATCAAACAAGAGGCATTTGGCAAAAGAAGCAATTCAGTCCTTTAAAAATAATCCAGCAAAGGCCTTCACAGTTCATGCTGAATGATTTGGGCAATTTTAAACTATTGTTGTGGGTTACCAAAGGATTGCATGGATGAGATGAGGCATGGAAGAAGAGAATTGGTCAATTTAAATATATTTCCATCACCACAAAGTCAATGGCCCTTTTTTCAGCCAAAGTCATTCTTTTGTTATTTTATAACTGTATTATCCACAGCATAACATGAAACATTTACATTATTTTATCTGCAAAACTTTTTTAGGGACACCAAAGAATCATAACTAACTAACCATAATTAATGTATGTATTGTAATTAAAGTTGCATCCTTGCCCAACTGTATTGTGAAACTGCACTTGTCAAAAAATATGCTCCTTTATATGCAAAATATGTCTTTCGCATAGCAATTTCCTTGGTCATAGGTAATTTTTGTACAGATCTGATCAGATTTTAAAATACATTTTAATTCATTCTCTACAATCATCCCTAAAGGGGTCAGGATTATCAGGCTTCTACTGCTAATGGAGCCTTAAATCAGATGTTGTGATTCTTCTCTGCTTCACTGCCGCTGATGAATATGTATTTTCTCATCAACAACCTATGCATGAATTTTCCACAGTTTATAATGAATTACCTCTGCTTCACTTTGGCCCAAGGGCTATGAAATATATGCCTGTGAGACACAAAATGGGCTGTCAAAGAAGAGATGACAGGGCAATCTGTAAGATATTATGTAATGATATGATATATGATTATACTAATAAAGAGAAAAATATGTTTTAAGTTTGCAGTCTGTAATATAAGAAACTAATTGAACGCTATTAACTTAGTTTTCCAGTTTACTATATTTTGACTTGTTTCATGTATCTGAGTGTCTCATACTATTATGTACTATGTACTGTCAATGGGTGTTTTATGTTGCTTGATTTAATGGCTTTGTTGCAGATTTATATTCTGGCTGACTAACGGTTAATTATGCTGAGTACTCTTACATGGAGGAATTCTATCTGAGGGCTATTTGATTAAATGCTGATGTGCTTTTAAATGAAGGGAAATACAAGAACCATTATGGAAATATGACACTGTGGTGCAGTATGGTCCAAATCAGTCTTCAGTGAAGTCTCATTCTTCATGTTCTTCTCTGTGCTTCTTCTTTTTTTTTCTTTTGCTCAGACTAAAATATACTTTTGCTCTTCTTTTCCCACATTAAGCACTCAGACAGTCATTAACATGCAGATGTGTCAGTTGTTTATTCCAGTTTAATTCCTTGATTTACTGAGATGTTCTCCAACCATATTGTGCCTTGTCCTTTGGTGACTTTGCCTTAGAGATGGAGTATGAGAAACAAATGTTGATCTTTATTAAATTACGGAACATGAAGGAGAGAGGATAAAATGGAGGGTAGGACCTTGTGGTGTCAAGGCAGACAGTGAGATGGTGAACCAAAGGCTTGTGAGTTTATTTTAAAACCATATAAAGATAAGTAAAGAACTAGACACATCAGAAAACACCAAAACTGCAACAGATTTTATGATTCTAGAAATACATACAGGTTGTTGTATCCATCTTGTCCATCTCTCACATTAATTACTTTTCAGCTGAGAAATAATGTAATACATTTTAATATCTTTGAACATAAGGACACTGAGATGTAGAGCAGTTGCTCATGAACCCAGGATTGGTGGTTTATTCCCAGTTCCTTGTGGTCATATGGTGTCCTTTGACAAGATACTGAAACTCCATAGTAGAGCTATCATATCATGCTGCATATGCAGCTGTCTGACAACTATCTGAGACATCTGCGTCTCAAGGTGCTTTCACACATGCACTGTAATCCTGATTTTCCCCAGACGGGTGAGGTGCATGTGACAACTCGAATATCTGAGTCAGTCCACACAGACATTAAATGGACTTTATCCTCCGAGCCCTCTTGTACAAAGTACATGTGAACCCAGGTTAGAAAGTCGCAATTCTCTGGAGTATTCAAAGTGTTCCTTTAGTAGATCTGCTCAGCAGAACACCAGAAAACATTGGAAATATTTACCATGTTTTATTTTGTTGTAACGCGCTTATCTTCTTCATAAATCCACTGTTATATACATTATGTATCAATCCTCATTATTAGGTGATTGACTCTACTTTACCTTTTGTGCCATGTCGTTCCTCCTGCACGCTCTACCCTGCTCTACCCCCCACCCAAAGTCAAACAGAATATTTCCAGTGTGTCCAGGCGGGTGCTGCACATGTGAGAATGCAACTCCATGCAAACTACAGACCTGATATTTTGGAGATTGTCTGGACATGCATATGTGAGAAAAAGACAGCCAAACAATGCAGTAGGACCATCATCTATGTACATCATCGATGAGGTGGGACACATAGAGCGATATGAAACAACAAATATTAAGGTGCTTTCAAAAACATGTGCATTGAATTGAATAAATATAATGCTTTTAGACTTCTTTTACAAAATTAATGGACTTCCTATCCCTAGCTCAGGGCATTTTTGTTTATCCCCTTTAATAATCACACGCATGGTTCAGCCCTTTTTGACTTTGAAATTTGGATTTGTTCTTTGGTAGAGGTCAGTGGAAGAATGATTTAGAAAGCAAAGGCAAAAAAGAGGAACAGATAAAGTGTCATAAATGGATGATGCAGACTGTGAAGGATGAATATGTGAAGAGTAAGTTAAAACATAAAGAGAAATGATGATGAAGTGGAAGCAGAATGATACAGTACTCAGTAGTAGAGCAAAAGAAATGAGCCAGCAAAGGGATGAACATAAACACACAAACAAACATGGTTTCCTAATTTCTGCAGGTTGATATTTGAGGGATTTTACCCTGTGTTATGTGGCATTTAGACTGTGTTAACAGCTAAGAGCTAACATAGAGTTTTCTAAACGTACACATACACACAAAAGGGAGCAGCTATCCTAAACTCGTATGGGAGCCATGATTCAACAAATAAAACATGTCATTTCTGGTCGTGTCAGCTTCTCATGTACAGTTGTAGGCAGCAACCATAATAGCTAGGCAGACATTTGTTTTTAAATGTCAGAATGTCAAAAATATTTGTAGTCATATTGTTCATGTCATGAAAATGTCAGAAAGATGGGATGGGGTCATACTACATAAATGTTTGGTCTTTTGGCATGGTGACTTTGTCAGATTAGTCATACTGTAAATTCTTGTAATTCAATGGACATGGCAGAATACACACTGTACCCAAAACAATCAAAACTCTGTGTTTTATATGCATGGCCTCAGTGAGGTGAGAGGGAGGGAGGAAATTAGGGCAACTTCACTGCCCCCACACACACCAGCAATTAATGTTTGCAAGCTGGGGATGCATATTGACTCTGTTAATTTTTGTTCTATGGGAAGATGAGCTCTGTCGTTCTTTTTAGTCAATAGAAAAATGAGGTGCACAACATACAAGTGTAATTAAGTGTAATTTATTCTCACCACTGTGTTATACACAAAGAGCTACAGATTTAACAAGGAAAATAGAGCATTTCTCTTTGGCTTTGCCATGGTTACAGTTTCGCAAGGAAGAGCTCTCTCTGGTCCTACAGGTTTAGTAACTGTTCAACAAAACCATTCAACTAGTTGTTGAGATACCCCACATGCTGCTTTTATTGTCTCTGACCATTATCAGACTTCTATTTTATTATGTTTTCATGTACATTAACTTTACAGTTGTCATCTCACCTACTTTATCTATGAATACATGCATTCACACAAAACAGACGCAGAAACACAGACAAAAAAAGAGAGTTTTCTTTGTCTACCAACAGTGCAGTAAAAAGGACATTTCAAGGGCTCAGCTCTCATTCTCTTCTTGAACTTTATTACCATACAGAGTTGGCATTATGTTCTTATCTCGGCAAACTGTGTGTGTGTGTACGTGTGTGTGTGTGTGTGTACGTGTGTGTACATGTGTGTGTGTAAAAGGGAGAGAGAGAAAGATGCACAGTTCCATTAAGGTTTTATCTGTCCACATGGACCTGGAAGCACAATGATTATGAAGCATCACTGCTAAAAGACTGAGGGGTTAGTTGTGTGTGGGTAAGGACCACCAAGCTTAGTGCTATAACTACTGTTAGTACAACCACTAATCAGGATGCCATTAAGTACAGTGATGATATGATCTGTGTGTGTGTGTGTGTGTGTGTGTGTGAGTGAACAGTTACCAGGTTTACAGGCGTGCAGAAGTTTGTGATTCCACAAATGCATTAGGATAGTCCTATTTAGACTTTGCATTGTGCTAACTGTTACATACACCACCTTACTACCCTTATTCCACATGTGTGGTTGTCAATACAGGCCACAAATTATTATATCTAATGATGGTATGCACTCTACAAATATAACAAAACTATATGTTCCTCAGGAGCTCGAAAAGTAAGAGTGTAGTATTTAGAGGTAAATGATATAATACGTGGTATGAAAACATTTAATGCCTTTCCTCCATCCCTACTTTCCTCTGTTTTTTCTGCTGCTTCGTTTATGGTACATGTTTTGGGCTGTCCCATCACCTATTAATTCCTTCACTCAGTTCCTAAGGAGGTTCGTACTGTTGAAGAGGTTTTAGATGTAGGAATTGTCTTGAATGAGGAGGAGATCCATCAAAGGAAGAAAAACAGGAAATACAGAGAGAGATGAAGCACAGTGAAATCAGAAATGGCATGGAACAGTTTATGTGAGAGAAGGAGAGCGTGTGCAGTGGAGAACAACAAATGGAAAAATGATTATGGATGGGAGACCCAGAGAAAAATACAGAAACTGTTAGAAGCATTGAATGTTTCTGGAGAGTTGCTGTAAATACAGTGCCATACCAAGAGCTGATGGTAAAAAAGAAGGCCTTCATTTCCAAAAGCCTGCAGTGCAATGCTTATAGCCAAGAGGAGCATCTCTACTGTAACTGAAAGGTGCTGTCTTCTAATTTCTGTGATCACGTAATTTGTCATAAGCCATATAGCATATTGTGTAAGTTAAATCAAAATTCATTCAGCCACAGGCATTTGAGATTTTTGTGATCTTGAGTAAGGGCCTTTGTGTTTGTGTGAGTGTCTTCTCAGTAGCAAGTGGATACATTATTAGTATTTGACTTCTAAACGAGACATGTTTTGATTTCAATGGTGTGTACCAACACTCTTTCTTTGTAATATTAAGGTGAGAACCCCCCTAACAGTTCATTTTTATACATGGTATAATCCTCTCAAATTTTGATGACTGCAGCTCCAAGTGTAGACTCTGCCATGATGAAAACTGACATCTCTCTGCTGTGCTGTGTCAAGAAAAACCCACACTCATCCAGAGTCTAATTTCCAAATCTCCAGCCTGTGGAGACCCTCTGTTGTGTGTGCAGAAGTGCATATGTTGGTTTAAGCATTTCTGTGAGATATGTGTGTGCTTTTTTTTTTTACTTTCTATAGTTCAGTTTGTCACACATGATGTCTGAGACAGCTCTGACAGGGCAGCTGCATTTTGTAGTTTGTGCCTTATTTGTCCCTGATTGGCATTGATTATTCTGCCTTGTGGTTAAAATTTTTATCTCACCTGCTTTTTTTTTTTTTTTTTTTACCTATTGTGTCTTCTTTTTGTTGTTCACCTTGCCTCTGCACTCATTTTCTCTTTTCTTTTGTTGCCATCATTTGTGTTTTCATCAGCGTTTAGTGGTGTGTTGATAACACTGCAGATTTTTCTCTTCTTGATATGTGTCAGGATGTATTTGCCTCTCATTTCCCCTCTGATGTAAAAACATGCTGTACGAATAATACACATGAACACATACTTGCCAACTTAAAGACTACCATAGTATCTTCTCTCACAGGGTTACATACTCTCTCTTGTCCATCTGTAGACAGAGAAATAAAAGGATTTGTGAGGGCAGAAAATGTATTTATCACTAGGGTAATTTCAGCATGCATTTGATGTTAGGGCCCCATGGTTTCATTTTTTTAAATACATTTTGTGAAATCTGATGAATGATAAAATAATTTGCTGTAGTTTCTAATTTGCAATATTAGGTGAATAAAGACTTGCTAAAATTATGCTACATCCAAATTTCATCAGTTTTGAAATGTATAATAATTAAAAGCAGCAGATGTATCAATATTCTGAATCATTCAAGTCACATTTTCTTGACTATCTTTTAAGAAATTGTTGTTTAAACGTTTGCCAAATGCTGCTGTGCGATATGTCCATGCCTACCAGAACGTGGGTGCAAATGCGTCCAATGACTACTTACTGGGAAGTCACAAGTCATTAGTAAAGCTCTGCAGCTCTTCTAAATAAAGGGGATAGGATGAATGCCACACCTTAATTCAATGAAAAATATGCTCCAATGAGGACCAATATGAAATATACACCTCAGTAAAATAAATATGATACTATCTGGATTATTATCTTAGATCAAGACAAAATGACCTCTGAGCATGTATGTAAACTAAACCATATTGACTGTAGGTTTCCTTTATTGTCAGTTTAATTAAATTCAAATGGATTCATAACATTACAATATATTTGTAATTATTTAAATAAAAACAATATCTTTTTTTGTTATTTAAATTATGCCAAGCTGACTGTGGTTGGTGGGGTCAGCTCCTTCGTCTGACAACTTTAGCATATGCTTCAACCCCTGGAGGCCAGATCACATGTGTAACTGAGGACAGTAACAGATGCTGCTTTCCACCACATAAAGCTGGTTATTCTACTTATTGCTTACTCATCTCTTCATCATGTTAGGCTCATATGACCTATCTTTGGTGGTGACTGCTTACTAATTCAGCCTATCTAAGAAACCGATTTATGGCGTATGCATACATGTGTGCAAGAAATGTCTGTACTGATCAGGAAAACATTGTTACTTCCTGGGTGAATTTTTAACAAACTCCAAGGCATATGTCTGGATATTTTCTGGATTGGAGGCAGCATAAATGAGTTAACAGAAGTTATCCTTTGGCCTGACTGACTTCTAATTCTACCTACTTCTTTACTACTGAAAAAATGTGATGTGTCTGAAACTGATTTGTAGATTTGTATGTGAATACTGAATGATAAAATATATAAAGTGCAGCAAAAAAATTTTCTTTAATTGTTTTCCTTTCTTCTATTGATGTGTTTTATCAATACTGATAAATAGCTGTTTCAGTGTAGCTTTGCTGTCGATTAAAAGAGTCGTGATTTATTTCTTGTGGTTACTGGTGGTGTTGTTGAATCATTATCTGCCAGCAGAGGACCGGAAGGTAAGTATGTATAAGCTGTTGTGTATGATTGACACTTGTGAAGACAAACCTATATCTAGTCTCATGAACAATTGGTCTACTTGGTCTACTTTTCATATAATGTTGGTAATAATTGCAGTTTGCTGGTTTTCTGCATAAATTGGTTACGAAGTGTGATATTATCTTATGAAAAGTTACAAACATCAACTAATAAATACAAATAGTCATGATGTTTTACGCGTATGTGCATCTTATCTTATCTTAAGATGCACATATAAGAATATACTAGCTTCACTCTGCCTGTCCATCCATCTCGATCCGTGGCGCTCTGAAAGGCAAAACACGTACACAACCTTTCGGTTCTCTCCTCTGACCTTGCCATAGGCAATATCAGTTTGTATGGGATTTGACATTTTAGGGCACAGGTTAATCTTTAAATTCACCTGTGTTCTGCTCTCTTCTACTCTGTTTTTCGCTACACTGACATGACCTACTGCCACTGAACTGATCCTTTTTTTTTACTCTTTTTTTCCAGAATTGTTTTACAGTGACCAATAAAAACATATCATTTAATAATGAAAGTCAGGGTTATAGTTCATATTGTACATACTTTTAAAGCTGATTTAACACCATTATTTTGAATTAATGGCCCATGCATGGATGCATAAAATACTTGAAGTGTAAAGAGTCCCATTAAACATTTTACTTTTGTAATTCTTGACGCTTTTTTCTGAAGTATGATCACATGTTATATAACAAATAATCTTCACAGAGAAGATAGTAGCTTCAACATGTAAGTGAATTGTACCAGTTGTCATTATTCAGTATTTTTAGATGAGTGTTTGTTCTATTACATCAACATTACTCTTTACAAATGCATATACATATACATATAATACAATTTTATGGCAAGTTGTCAATTCACCACATTCAGTGCCTCCTCCTCATCATCATCATGTACAAACTCCATTTCCATAAAATGTGGACTTCAATGCTATAAAAAATGCAACACTTGCGATAGAAGCATGTTTTATACTGTATTACTTTTTCTGCCTAATAATTCTTTTTAAATTTGGGGGGGACTGAGGATGCTATTCATTGCAGTTTTGCATGTGGAATATTTGGTGCTCAGCAGTTTGTGGTCGCCATTGTCTGATTTTCATCTTCATGCACCAGACAGATCTGGACTGCAAGCAGACCCGTCAAGCACATACACTCTCTGTCTATAAAGCCATGCTGTTGTAGCACATGCACAATGGCACCTGGCAGCAAATATCTCTCTGAAATCCCACTATATTTCTCTGTGTTGATGGTACAGTCACACATATGCAAATCACCTAAGCAATGGATGCACCTCCATACCATCACAAATACTGGCTTTTGCACCATTCGCTGACAACAGCCTGGTTGGTTGTTTTCACCTTTAGCAGTGGCAACTGCATGCATGACAGTTATGTGACAAAGTAAGACACAAAGTGACAAGCCACAACCCATCTTTGTCTGCTGACTGAGACTGTGTGTGAAATCACCCCTTTCACTCATTCATTTCTTCCTATATAATGTACACTCTACTCAATAGTGACAGGCAATGTCACGTTGCTTCATTACTAATAACACCAAAAATAGAATATGCCATATACACCACTTTTAGTTTTGCATTGTGGATAACCTCGCCTGTTGCAAACTTATTTTTAAGAATGGTACAACTTAAATATTTTATACATTTATTGCCTTATTTTGCCCCTATTCTGATCCGTTTTTCATTCAGCAAGAAAGGGGGCAAAATGTTTCTTTTGTAAGACAATTAGCTTCCTCAGTTCCCAAATGATTAATATATACTGTATGTATGTATATATAACTCAGTTCTGTCCACAGTATCATATTGTACTGAGAAATAATTGTTAAAATGCATAAGTATGCCTTTACAAATATCACAATAATTAAAAAAATAAACTATTTCCTGTGTAACAATATAGGAATATGCAGAATGCAAGCTTGTGGACAGTGTGTATTGTTGTTGATTTTATTTTCCAGTCCCAATTTGATGTTGATATAGTTTGATGTGGGTTGTGGACATGCATAGTAAATGTGTGAAATCAAAGAAAACACCCTACTCCTGTTTTCTATTGGGAAATGCAGTTAGTAAAAAAACAAACAAAAGCACACACACAACTCTACACAAAGTCACACTGAACTGTTTACCTTAGACCTAGCAAGAGAGCTTATTCTATTTGTTCCAGCCATTGATCTGTCCATATCTAAATGTCAGGTTGCATATTGTCATGCTTAATGGAGTTAGGTTGGCTGTGGTGTATGTGTACAATTGTGTGTGTGTGTGTGTGTGTGTGTTATACATTCTGCCTGTGGATTTGGCAGTGTTCGGGTTTGTAGTCTGATCAATAAACTGAAAGGCCAACATGCATGCGCATACGCAGTTTGAGGATGATAGATGTCCTGCATGTTGGCGCTGTTACCCTTTGCCATCATAACACATGCTATCAAAGACCTTCACTTTCCTACCATTATATTCCTGTGTATTTCAGACACAAAGAGAAAGACAGGAGACAGGAAGAGCTGTGAAGAGAAATAGAGAGACCTATGGCTGCTGAGAAATGTGTGATGAAAGGACAAGAAAATAAATGACTGCTGCTCCTTTTTCCCCCATTCTTTTCATCAGAAAGTGAGTGATTGATCAATAATGCTGATGGAGTTTTAGTGAGCAGGGTGATACCTTGTCAAGATGAGGTTTGGTGGCTTTTTTTTGACTGTGACAGCTCTCTGTTGGGGGGGTGTGTGTGTGTGTGTGTGTGTGTGTGTGTGTGTGTGTGTGTGTGTGTGTGTGTGTGTGTGTGTGTGTGTGTGTGTGTGTGTGTGTGTGTATATGGATGAAAGAGAGACATGGATTAAGAAACCTTGTTAAA